>VXAX01004077.1:560570-612130 GCA_013399835.1 Leptocoma aspasia | reverse complement strand
TACCAACACTTAATTGCTGGAGTGACTTTCCAGGCGGCTGCTGGAACCTTGTGCACAATCTGGTCAGAAATGTGAGCTGTCCTGGAGGGCTGGATCATGCACAGCTTGGGGAGGGCTTTGTGAAGGGATAAAATGCTCCAAGAGGATAGCTGTGTGCCAGCACTGTCATCCCCCTCCCTCACAAGGCAATTTTGGTCTGGAAATCATGCAAAAGCCAACCCCTTTCTGCTCCAGTCCCATGTTGCATAGAGAAGGGGACTCTTGGTGCCTGGAGGTGGTGTGTGCTGCATACTGTCTCTTTTGGCTAGAGTGTAAGCCAAATGATAGAAGCAAACTCCCCACTCCAGACTCTGTCTGCTGGAAGGAAAGTGGGGGCTGCTTGGAGGATGTAGGATTTGGAAGCAGCCAATTTAGCAAAACTCCTTGAGCATTGACTGGGAGGGGTTGGTAACGCTGCTCAGAAGTTAAGGTTGGGCAGGTTGAACTTGGACAGTTTAAATCCAGCTTTCTTCATCCCAAACTAGTTAGCAAGTGCAAAGAAATATCTCACATGCTGATTAAAAGTTGCTGATGTCTCATGAGGCATAACGCATTAAGTAATTTAATTCTTTTATGCTTTCACTAATGCAGTATTCTTACTTTTTCTGACCAATACTTCCATCTAAAAGTGCAAGGTGAAGTAGGCTGGGGAAAAATAGAGACCAAATTTAGTGTCCTCTTGAGTGAGAAACTAAATCTAGTTTCCTCTGTTTTGTTCTCAAGGTCACAGAGGCAATGAGTAAAGCCTGTGCATCCCTGCTGCTGAAACACCGTGCACTTGAGATGCAAGCATGCTACCCAGTGTTTGTGTGCTGGCATTATTCAGCCTCTTCCATGTCCATGTAGATTCTATCTGTTTCAACGCTGTAGGCTATTAGGAATCATTGCAACCATAAGCTCCTTTTAGAGAAACAACTCAAGTTAGTAACTAGCTTGGATTTCTCTATATCCAGTCGAGTGGTGAGCTTGCAGTTACATCAGGGTGTCTGTGCTACCCACAGCCTAATGAATGTGGTGACTAGACTAAATCAAACACCATTAATTCCGTGTTCCAAGTTAGAGAGGATGTGCCTGTTTGCACATCTTGAGTGTGTGTGGATGTGCAATGCTAACAGAACTGATTTACAGGTGACTGAACTTATGGGCAGGAGGCATCCAGCAAAGCATTAGTAAAAAGGTTTCATTGCCACATATCTGCAAACTTGTTTGAATGGAGAATCTCAATTCCTCCAAGGAGAGTGTGTTTTAAATCCAAGCAGGAGACAGCATTCACCTGGACCCTGGATATGTCTTATCTATGCAGTTTCTGGTGATGGGGGGTTCAATGCAGAGAAAACCAGCTCAAAACCCACAGAAATGGTGTTGGGAGGAAGCTCACTATAACTGTTTCCAGCAATTTAAATGCACACTTTTTATCTGGTTCTTCTGGTGCTCAACTTCCATGCTTTAAAAGCGTAGTGAGATCTCTGAATATTTCAGCAAAAATCATGATTTTTGAGGATGGATTTCTCCAGGGAGAGCATATTGCAGCAGTGTTTGCCTCCCAGAGCCAAGCACACACTCCAGTCAATGGGTAGCAGTTGGCAAGCCACCTCTCCCTTGTCAGGAAGCCAGTTGTTCTGTTGTCTCCTGCCACATCCCTGAGGAATACCTGTGGGCACTGGCAGCCACACAGCTGAGAGAAAGGGAAAAAGGTGTAACTGGGATAAAACAAAGGATTCTTTTTTTAACAGAAGCAGCTTGTTGCAAATACACATTGTTAAATCAAACTCATTCCAGATGAATTGGGCACAATATCTAGGCATGTGGCTGGTTTACAGAGCAACCAAACACTCAGTGAGCTTTGGAACTAATGGACTGGTTTTGGAAAACAATTAAGTGCTGCCAGGCCCAATTATTTTCAGCAACATCTTTCTGTTACCAAAATGTGTCAGTGTGGACTTTGGCCTGCTTGGTAAGAGATACACTGTGAGCTCACTGATGAGCACAATCCAGACTGCAGGCCTTGAAACAGGCCTGCACAGCATGGAGAGCAGGACACTTTCCCTGGCCATCAGCACAAGGCTGTGTCTTAACCAGCAATTAGCAGTGGTAATGGTTAAGCCCAAGTTTTATTTTAAGCAAATTCCACATATGCTGCGTGTAACTGCAATAAGAAGTTGAAGGAAAGCCTTGCATTCTTCAGGATGAGGCTACAAACAGGTGATGGGATTTAATGTCTTAGTTGTCCTAATTCTGCATACACATGGACTTCCATTAACACAGCAAAGAGAAAATTTCATGGAGAAACAGTTCTGGAGATCTAGAGAAGGTTGTGAGACCATAGAGCTGATTTGTTGGGGAAATATTCCCAGCACAGTTCACGTCACAGGATGCTCAGCTGGTCTTACTTAACCACAAACATCACAGTCAGGCCAGCTCTGCCAAGACAGTGGTGGCTGATGTGGATAATTTGCAATAAGTCTTATGGGTGCAGTTTGTGAGTCAGCTGAGAATTTACACCATTGTGTTTTAAGGCAAGAGTTTGTGTGATTTTGATGGTAGCAGCTGAGTTTTGCTTTGCCAGCTTAGGGAGACCGAAAGGATGGCTATAAAATGAAACTTGATGATTGCCGCTTCTGTACTGGGCACCACAAGAAGCACAGAAACCTTTAATGAGACCCTGTCCCCTACCCCTCTCAAAGTTACACACCCATAATGTGCTTACAGACAACAGTGCCCCAAGAATGATGACCTCATGCACAGCATGAAAGGAGAGCCTGCTGTGACACCTTGGCAATGGGAAATACAACATGCTTTTCTATTTATTTTATTGTCTCCTAAAGTCCAGCTTTTATGAAGACTGAGAAAAAAAAAAAAAAAAGGCTGGGCATAAAATTCTGAGTCTCACAAAGCATCTGGACACTGAAAATGAAAACTGAGATTGCAGAGACTTGGAATAGAGAAACAAGAGGAAGTCCAGATATATTCTATGTGAGAAATCAGAGGGAAGAAGAGAAGATGTTGGTAGAGTGATGGCAGAAAGATCTAAAGAGCAGGGAAGAAGTAGAGAAGTTATTTAAGTGGGCTGTGAATGGAGAGGATATCTCATTTGACAGCTGGAGGTGATAAAAGCATGAGAGAAGGAGATTAAGGAGGAAGCACCAGACCATGAGCTTCTAATGCAGGTGCATCAGAGAAGCACAAAGGTTCCTTTTAAAAAATGAAAAGAAAATTATTATTGGATGGGGCCCTGAGCCACCTGGTCTAGTGGAAGGTGTCCTTGCCTATGGCAGTGGGATTGGAACTAGATGATCTTTCAAGTCCCTTCCTACCCAAACCATTCTATGATTTTGTGATTCCGCTTCCTGGAGTTTTTGCACCAGCAAATGGCATTGGCTACACAGAACACTCTAACCTACTACTCTAGCAGACAAATCCAAACTTGAATGCACATACTAAAAACTCTGACTTTCAGCTGTTCTCTAGTTAACAGTAAATATTGGCTATAATTATGTTTCTTGAGAAATCTTTTCATTCGATAGAACTTGCATCAAAGCAAAACATATGGCTTCAGTTATTGAGAAGTCTGGGAAATATTAGTTGCCTGGATTATCAGAGGAGCTGACAAACAATTCTTGAGACACTCTTTAAAAGGAAATTTGAAGAAGAAATTATGTCCTTTGAGGACTGAAGGTCTTCTCTCCTCTAGAGGTCTCTGAGCTACTGCTTTACAAAGATTTGACAGGAAAACTGTAGGTTTTTCGTGGAAAACCCTCATCAGCTCTCATCTATCCAAGACAATATTTGCTCTGTCCTGAAGAAGGAATTCCTAAATACAGTAATTCTCTTCTTCTTTGTGGGCTATGGCCAGCTGTGACTGGGACTTTCTTGCTGAAATCACTGAGACACACACTGTGGATGATGGCGTTTGCATAGTCAGTTGTAATTTCAAAGCTACTAATCAGAACAGTGCGTCTGTGAGCATTCCCAACCCATTTAAAGGTTGGAGAGGCATCTCACAAGAGCTGGCATTAGTCAAGTAGCTCCCTCCCCTCAGCAGACAGAGGGTCTGTTCTGATAGCCTCAGGGAGCCTATAGTTTAAATCAAATGGATTTTGTTGACTCGTTTTCTTTGCATGAAGTTTCTAAATATGTCAGAGGTATCTGCCTCTGCTGGAAGCAAGGGGTGGTTTACACCATTGTGTCACCAGACCTACATCCCACTCTGTGATTTCCTGTCTTTAACTTGAAGAGAAGTCAACAGCTTTAGAAGCTATAGTTTTACAGTCTCCTGGGCTCTCTTGCAGCTTTTGCTCCTGGTAACTGTGGAATCCAAGCTTTTAAAAAAACCTGTTCTGAAATAGGAGTCTTGGAAAAGTATAGTGTTGTTATGGAGCAAAGAGTTAGCAAAGATGGTGGCACATCCAAGACAATTTCCCCTTGGTTTTCGGCCAAACCCTCTGGTACTTATGTAGATGCCATCTGTATCTTTTCTCTATGGTATTGCAACTCCTCCTAGGCTCTAGGTTCTTTTAGGCAAAGAAACATAATTGCACAAAAATCATTATTTGAATCACAGCCCTAAGTTTCATTCAGGACAACAACTTCAAGGAATACTCATTTTTCCTGTTCTCTTCTTCCCAGGCTTGTTTCCATCTACCTAAATGTGACCTTCCCCTGGCTTGTAACATTGCTGTGCTGAGCACTTGCGTGGCTCTTGTGCCCAGGAGTCCCATTCACACTGACTTAACTGCTTTAAGGGACCACAACAATAACACTGGTTTTCTCTGGTTAGCTAGCAAAGACATCAGGGGGAATATTGCCCAGTAATCCCCCTCCTAGTCCTAGTTGGACTCAATGATCTTGGAGGTCTTTTACAACCTTAGTGGTTCTATGATTCTACAAGGTTTGTTCAAACTGATGTTCAAGTGTTTCTTGCTTTGAAAATCATTTGCCTGGTTTGCCTGGTGATGGAGCTAGGGTGCTCATGTAAGATTATTTAAGATGCATGAGTGGAGCAATGGAGAGAATTTCATCTCCACTTGAGCCCCTTGGCACTGATTTAGGTGGCTCGTTCTTGCTTCCTCCCTAGCCTTGGTTCAAAAACACTGTGATCCATGGCATAGCTTCTTCAGAAGAGGGGGAAGTGCCCCTGCCTCTGGTGCCCAATTGCTCTGTTGTGTTTCCCAAAGGAATTTAGTGATGAAACATGGTGCAAATATCCCTCCAAGGGGCCAGGTGCCACAAGGCAATGCAGTTCAGTGCTATGTGTGATACCAGCTCCCAGTGCCCAAGCAAAGTGTCATGCTCATGTTGCAGCATTTTATGTGAGGAAAAAATCCCTGTACCTTTTCCAGAGTAATGGGACCTTCTGCATCTCCCAAAACATGGGGTATTCACAGTGATTCCTGGGGATGAGGTGCTCGTCTTGTCTTTACACGTTTCCAGGAAGAAGCTGAGTATCAAACCTCTGTTAGTTGGGTTTGGAGAGCCTTTCTTCCCACCCTGGAGGCTTCATAGCTTCTGGCAGCTTTGGAAACAAGCTCAATCAGGATTCAGTCTCAGGCCTCTCACCTGGGGCTATGCAACATTGCTTCCAGACCACTGAGCAATTTTGTAGGTGACTTCTAAACATGCAAAGAAAATTAAATGATTCCTTTGAATATCCTTAGCCGGAAGAATGGCTCAGAGGGTTATTGAATTTTTTTTCTTTTTGAATGCACAATTCTTGTTTATTTGAATGCTGCATCTAAGCTGAGAGAAAAGGCCATTGTGCCTTTGATTGGATTGGAATTTTCTGCACCAGCATTGGCCAAAGGCAGTCTGTTCTCTCGCAGGCTCTCGCACATGACGCAATGGGGAATGGGGGAGGGGGAAAACCTGACAGACAAGCAGACAGATCAAACACAACACTTCAAAGAGAAGAAAAAATGCAAGAATGAAGCAATCCAGCACGATGGTCCCTCAATGCTATGAAACAAAGCAGACAACCCTCTACACATGGCCATTCCTGCCATCCAGAGACTGAGGCTGTATACATGAAATCTTACCAAAAGCACTAGGGAGTGGTCTCTAGTGACTACATGACCAGTTATTGCACTATCCGTGCTCAGACACTCTGAGGGGCTAATTAGTGCTTTTAATATGTAAATCAGAGCCTGAACAGATTAAATCTAGGGAAAAAAATAACCCAGCTGCTGAATATGTTGTTTTAATTATTGCTCTAAAGAAAATATGGACATGGCTGAAGATGATGACAGAGAAGAACCTCTAATACTGCCTTGTAGAAGTTGTCCCTGAACTTTGGAAACTAGTAGGAGAAGCTTGGTGCTGAGCTGGAGCAGAGGAGGAGCAGCAGGAGCACCTGCAAGGCTAGCAGAGCCCTGCTGACTGCAGGCTCTGTCCCGCCCCTGGGTCCACCAAACACTCAGCTAGGATTTCCTCTCTCTGGGTGTTGTTGAAACACAGGGAAATAGCTATTCTCTCCCTGACAGAGATGGGGGGGGGGGACAGAAGGATTAATACCACATGTTACACTGCAGAGATGAAAGTTTGTAGTCTGTTCACCTCCAGATGTATTGCATCCTTCACGTTACAAGGGGATAGGTCTTGGAAAGGAATAAGCATTTTATTTTCTCAGGCTGAGTTTGTCTGAAGGCAGAGTAGAGAAGGAGAATTTAGTTAGCATGGCCAGGAAATAGAGATTAAGAAGAATGGAAGGAGGGAAGGGGCAGATTGGATGATTACTTGTGTTTGATATAAAAAGCTCTAAGCAGGAAAGAGCTATTAACTTTTGTTGAGCTGTGTGCACTGATACTGGAAGGAAATAATGTGCATAGCAAGTCTGGACTGCAATCCTCTCTGCCAAGTGTGAGTTGAGAGGAGGAAGTTTGCTTTCCAAGAAAAACTTTTCAGAAAGGAGGGCATCTGTATGCCTCAAAGGCCTCTTGCGTTATTCAAGTCAGAGCTGCCTTCCAACCTGCCTGAAGGAATTCAGAACAACTTTCCTCTGTGTCAGTTGCTAAGGCTCTTTTGCAGCCTCTAGTGAAGTGAACATTTTTCTGTGGATCAATTTTTAGCTTCTGTCAGTATTGAAACTCTGAACTTTTTCGCAGAGAGCAAGGGAATAGCAGGTAATTATGTTTCCTTTGAACATACATGGCCTTTTATCTGTGCCCTTCTGCCTACTCGTCTGCCTGTCTCCTTATTTACCTGTGTATTGTAATTAAAGGTGGGGAATTGAGGGAGATAAAAATTTCTTATCCCATTCTTTTCTTCTCTCCCCCTTCATTTTGCTAGTGTCTAGTATAGATGCATTGCTTGAAACAGATGGTTAACAATGTCTTTTATTATTCTCTCAATATACATCTAGAGATACATGCATGCATATCTCTATATATTTAGACATAAGATTGTACGTAACCAGATCTGTTAAATCATATAATAGACACTTCAATGGAATATTTCGTCAAGTGATCCTGATCAGCTGTATGAACTAAGTTGACTGCTCTATGTTGCCTGCAATATAGCTATACCTTCCTGATAATTTTTGTAATGCTGTTTTAGTAGAGCACAATTTACCCTTCTCTTAATTCAGTCTTTCCTCCTGTTCCTTCTATCCTCTGCCCTCTTTATGCTGCACTGTGGATGCCCTAAAAGGCAAATCTGCATTTCCAGAACCATTTTTACTTTAACCCATATAACACAGTGACTGTGGGATATGATTTTCTCAGTGTCAACTCCTCCTTTGTAAATCAAGATTGTCTTCAATGGAGCAAATCTGCCCACCCATAATAACCTGTCAATCTTCAAACTCCTCGAAGGGACAGAGGAATTAAACACAGGATGAGAATTTATGCAATCTGTGTGTCCCATCCTGGCTTTATCACTTTTCTCCTCCATGACCTTTGATTAACTCTTTGAGTCAGGTCGATGCTGTGCAGTGGCACATGGAGCTGGTACCTCTGTCTCTGTCTGGTGCTCCTGTATCCACACTGTGAAATGCAGCACCTTGCCAAGGTTCCAGCTCTGTTAGCACTGTACCACTGAGAGCTAATCAGTTCAGGTGCTGGTGCCACTGAAGTGGATCTTCTGACCACGGGGTGCACAAGAGTCACAACTGGTGGAGGCACATCTGCAGTGTTAGTGTTGTCACTGCAAATGAACCTTTGGTTTCTGTGTGATATCTGTGGCTAAAAAGCCAGTCACTTTTATTGATTTTAAGACCTGATATCTTACTACACAGACACTTCCAGTTAGTGTGGGCAATTTTCCTTTTCTAGGAAAAAACCAAAAGTACTAGAAATTTTGATTTAGTGTGTTAGTTTGATAGTGTTTTTCCTCTCCTTTTAGCCCTGATACAGAGCTCTCCACGTGTGACCAGTACTTCCTAAAGAGACCAAAGACAACCTGACTATCTTAAGGAGCTTTTGCTCCAGGTGTCATACAGCTGACAAATTTAATGATGAAACACCAGGAAAGCCAGGGACATAAAACAGAGGAAGCTCCTTGTTTCCTCAATGAGCTTGTCATATTTTTTGCATTATAAACATTTATTTTGCCATAAATACAGGTGCACTGCTGTGGGAGGAGGACCAAAGAATGGATGTATCAGCCTTGAAGGAGGATTTTCTTTCTGATGCAGAAAGTGTGCATGCCAAGCAGGTTGTCTTGAGCTGAAAGTTACCAAGGGAACTCAATGCCCATCTGTGTGTTTCACCATCAGTGAAGTGTTATCCATAAAACCCATCCCTTCTTTGAGGAGATCTAGAAATAGTGGTGAAAATGACTCCTTGTTTGGGGCTGAACTTGTCGGGACTTTGGGGTGAGATCTGCCAGGACATGAGGCTAAAATGTAACTTTTGGGAGATCACTCCTTTTAACCTCTCTGGCCAAATCTGCAGCCTTGTAAATCACATCTCTTTGGTGCTGCTATTAGTATAGTGATTGATTATCTCCACATGAGCCTTCTTTGAACTTTGGATAGTGTGTTCCTTCTAGCAAAATCAACATCTCTATTTGATCATGCTGTTTTTCTTGCTAGGTCTTGCAGACCAGGACAGTTCCTAATTTTTCTAACTATTAAGTAAGACAGAGATTTCCCATTAACTTCTTGTTGTTTTGTATATTCCTGCAATGGCCAACCAGACCAGAATGCTGCAGAAGCATCCATTGCAGCTGATTTTTGTCAGGTTTCTCATGGACTACGTCCAAGTGGAGAATTACTGACTAATTCCGCAGGATATTGTCCTGAGATTCACAATGCCATGAAAGAAATCTCAATTGTTTTTGTCAATTTTTTCTTGCATTCTTGTAATTAATAAACAGATACAAGCTGCTGAAGCAGCCAGTCCTCTATCATTTACCTGTAGCTAAAAATAATTGCTAGAAATGATATTTTGCTGATATTTCAAATCCACAAGTGCAAAAGAATTAATTCATACTAGGCATTTTCCATTTTAGTGTCTGTACACATATATATAAAATATAACCACATCCATATTTATAAGTATGAAAATGAATATATTTTGTACCTAGAAATATTCCCACGTACCTTTTGACTTGTCATTGAGAAATGCACACAGTACTCAACAGTAAGTAGTAAAAGCAGCAGAGGTGATATCCCAGGGTTTGCTGTCCCCACAGATCCATTGTGTGGTGGAGCCCTGGCAGGGTGAATGGCCTTGAATGAGTGTCCTGACCCTGCAGTTCAGGGGTTTTAGCTATGCTGAGGGGCAGTCCTGCTACATCTCCTGAACAAATCCCCACCTGAGCACATGAGAATGATGTTCCCATCCCAAATGACAGAGGTGACCCACACCTGTGACCAGGCTGAGGGATCTGATTAGCTGTTCAGCTCTCAGGACACAATGCCATAAAAATAATTAAGCACATGCTTAACTTTAAGCATCTAAGTCTACTGTCTCAAACCCACCTTGTCCAGTGTCTGACCAAGCAGTCTGTGCATGTTTGTCCCCTCAGCTCTTTATGGTGTCCATCCTTTTCTCCTTTAGGGGGAAGGTTCACTTCTCTGCTTGCCAGCCAGAATTATGCCCCAAATAATTAAGTGTAAAAAAATGTAGCCTGCTGAAAGCTATGACAAAATAATGCTATCACAGAAAAATTGTGTCTGAGCACTTACTTTCTTCCTCAAAATATTTTCTCTACAAAGCTAGTAATTTCATTATATATAATCATAATTTTAATGAATGACCAAATGCATTCAGCTCCATGGGGCAGTGTGATGTGTATCTATATGTTAGGATAAATCTATGCACACACACACTCACTGATGTGTCTTTTCTCTTACACTGAGGGATGTATAATACTTCCTGAGAATTTCAGCCCCCCCCCCCGTATTAAAAAGTATAGAAAGCATTACTATATCTCTAACTGAGAACTATTTCATGCTTTAGCATGGCCAAGTGTCTGCAGGCAGAGATAAGCTATGATTTCCCATTTTTCTCTACAAAATTAGTGATCTAAAAGCACAATAAAACCATCACCTCGTGTCACCAGCAGGGATAGTGGAAAGAATAAATTTAAAAAAATATTAATATAACAAGTATTAACAGGGAAAAATTGAATAATACATGTGTGTGGGTTCTCCACGGTTTGTGGGTGTTTTTTTAACTTGAAAATAGCTTTGAGAGAAAGATAAATTTCTGAGCTTGCGGAGAAGGATTCACAGAAAATTAATTTAGTGAAAAAAGGGATGGCCAGTAGCCAGCAGGAATTTGAAGCTTCTATTTGTGAAAAAACAAGAAAAAAAAGTAGTTTAGGGGAATCTCTCTGATCCTTTTAATTTCATATTTTTAGATTGCACTTTGCTGTCTGGAAAATGCCCTTGGTAACACATCTCACAGGTAATAATTTACAGGGGTTATCTTGATGCTATGTTTCAGTTAAACTGTTTTTAAGGCAAAATCATACTCAGTTAAATAGTTGTAGGGTTGTTTTTTGTTTGGTTTTTTTTGTCAAATTTTAATACCTGTTTTTTAAAGCTCAGAACCAAACTGGTTTTCTCCCCTGCTGGTGAGTTTTGCAGAATAAGTAAGGAAAGAAAATACGTTCCACCAACACAGAACATTGGCTCTTAGGGGGTAAATGTGGGGCTCTCCCCACTCTGAGCTTTTTAGAGGCTGAATATGCTCCTAACTTTGCACAAAGCCTGGCCCGAGGAACAAAGCCTGTGGACCACCACCGGGAAGTGGTATTAGTCCTCTCCGCAGCCTTCCCACTGTGGATGCATGCTCAATTCCCGGATAAATGCACCTTTTAAACTATATTAATGTAAAAGTTTTATTTGAAAGATGCCAGCTGTGGTCCTAGCCCAGGTTTATTCATGTGGGACATTTACTGGGTCAACTTAATACTTGACTACTGCTTATTATCCCATCAGTCTTCGGGGACAACCCATGATCTAATTGCCCGGCATTTATGTTGCCCTGGCAACTATAAATACAGAGTAATAATCCTTAAAGGGGCAGTGTAGAATTTCATGCCCCTGCAGTGAACTACACTTCATTTCCCAGAGCACCCTGTGTTTTTTAATTCAGTGAATAAAAATGTGTAATGAATAATTAATTATGTGCTTGGAGGCACAATAGCTGCCTACTTTTGAATATTCATCAGTGACATTATTAATTCACTAGAAATCCCAAGGAGCAGTGGGATAGGCTTTTAGCCTAGCTGGAGGACTTACAGATAATACTCTGCAACATGAACAAACTTTTTCAAGCAGACTTTTCTTTCTCAGAGTTTTTTAGATTTAATTTACATCTTAATAAAATAATAATAAAAAAGTACTGTCCTGGATGTAACCAAGCAGCAGTGAGTAATAGTTGACTGCAGTAAGAAATCCAGCAGTCTGTACCCCCTTCCATCCTGACCCATTGCCATGCCTGACCTCTGCCTTAGGTCCTGGTGTGCACCAAAGCAGAGAATACAAACCTTGGGAGCATTGTGAGTGAGACTGAAGAGAACAAGCAGATGGCCAATCATAATTTCTAATAATGTGTCAGGTTCTCTGATGAAAAACCATCTTATTTGCTTGTCAAGAAAGTAAACATTGGAAAACCTGCCTACAGAAAATAACTTGTTTCCAGCCTACAAAGAGGATTTTTCTACTGTTGAATAAACCTGCAAGTCTTTTCTGCAGAAGTGCAACTTTTCATGTCATCACATTAGTTTAATGCTGTTGTTCCATTTAAAGCAGGGATTTATGCCAGGTGAAAGGTGATGCTGAAGTGCAGAGACAAACCAAATCTTCTTTTTTTTTTCTTTTAGCAGAGAAGAAATGGATTAATTAGAAAGAAATATAAGGTCTTTCTGTGAATTTTCCTTCTTTCCCCATCTGATTTGCAATGCCAATGCAGTTGCAATGCAGTCTCTTTTCACTGCTTGTACCTAAGGCCAGATTCTGTGCTGACACAATTTCTTTGACTTGAGAGGGAATTTGATCTTCAGTGCTTTGGGCCAAACCTTGCAGAGCCCTCTTCTCACGAACAGCCCACCTTAGGGTCTTGTTGGGAATTTTTCTTCTGAGGAATTTTTAGATGAATATGTTGTTTCTATGAGGATCAAAATTCATGGTTATAGTCACCCAAACTCCTGTAAAGCAATGTACTATCAGAACAAAATGTAGTTTAATTCTTCAGCCAGTCCAACAAACCTAGAATATCTGTAAAAAATCTTTCTTTTCCTCTAGGGCTTGTTACTCAATGGTAATTCCTATTGGAATATTTAGAGGTCTGATTCTTCATTCATAAAGTAACAAAACTTTTAAATCCTTCAAAAAGCAATTGGATTGCTAAAACTCAGACACATTTTTAAAAATGAGACCTGTAATCCACTGAGGATCTTAATGGAAAGAAATCATTATGCCTAATTAAATTGAAAGTAGCAGGAAAATGGAGCTTACTTGGAGCATATGCTTGTAATAATTTATACCTGTACTGTGACAGAATCTGCTCTATACAGGAGTGAAACCCAACCCTCCTTTGGTTTTGGGGTCTCATTTTCCCTTCACTTGACTTTGTCCTTGACCTTCTCTTGGCATGGGATGGGCTGTACCTGCTCTGCTGCCCTGACCTTTGCTGATTCCCTCCTCTCTCTGTCCTTTATCCCCAGAGACCTCCAGCACCAGCAACCAGAACAATGCACCCCTGTTTGATCAGTTTGGATTCTATGCTGCAGAACTTGCTAACCACAGAGTGATGGAAAACAGCAGTTGCATACATGGCTAATGCAATAGAAAACTGACCAGCAACTCACTTTGTTTTAACCAGAAAGCCTATTTGGCAACATTAGATATCTGAAATATTTGGCTTTATTTCCTGTACAGTCATGGTATGTACACCTTTAACAACAGAACTGATACCATCCAGCTTGGTCACAGGTTAAACAACAGTCATTTTGCTCAGCAATTCAAACTTTCATTACAATTTGTAATGCAGCAGAACACTTGGGCTATGTAGTCATTTATTGCAGTGATTTGCATTAAAGAGTGTCATTGTATTACCTCTTAGCTTTGGTTGAGATTAGAAGTAATATCTACATTTATCTTTCACTCCTAGGAGTATAAAATTGTGCTAATAATAACAATAATAAAACTAGTTCCTAAAAGCAAGTGAACTCTACACAGCTTTTTTTCTCCTTTTTTTTTTTCTCTTTTTTATCTGCTCAAGTAGGGGAGTAGAAGAATCATGAATAATAAATATGGAGATAAGAGAACTGAAACTGGGAAATCAATTTACTGCAAAATATTTGCATATTTTATTAAAAGAAACTGTGCATAAACCCCACAACAGGGTGGAATGATTTATATTTTGATTTGATTTGTATACGTTATACCTCTGGGAGAACTAATGCAACTTAGTCATCCCTGCAGGACTTTTTTTGGGTTGGGTTTTGTTGTTGTTGATGTTGTTGTTTAGTTATGAATATCTTAGACAAGGGAGCAGTAGGTCCCCAAAGGAAATTTTAAGTCAGTTTGATGCTATGTGATATTTTTGGAATCTCACACAGTCAAGTGTCCAGGACTGTTCTAAGCAAACACCCAAGTGCTCTGGGGGTCTGCCTGTGTCTAAACTAACTAGAACTAGAACTAGAACTGTGGCTCAGGACAGAAGGTTTTCAGCTTGAAAAGTAGCTTTTTTGTTAAAAAGCTACATCAATACACCCAGGCAGTACTCACTGTCTGTTGTTAGAAATGCAAACCATGAACATAAGGGAGAGTGCTTATACTCTCCTCCAGATTAGGAAACATATCCTGTACATACATTAGAAAAATCCTGTCTAGTATCACAACATCTAACCTCTGAGCACATGTGCAAAGTGTCCTGGTAAGGGTGTGTTGGTGAAAAAGGAAGTCATGGAAATCAGAGCAGCTGTGCAGCTTGGGGTGCTGTGGCTTCTGCTGTGCAGGAGGACAGGTGTCCTATCGGTGACTTTGGGACCTAAAGTTGGCAAGCTCACAAGCCGTGAGCAATTATAGCCTTTTTTACAACAATATAATTTTTTAACAATTTTGTTGGAGTCCACAGAAGGGAATTGTGAGATTTAAGCTGCTTTTTATGAATGGTTTTGGTTGGGGTAGAGTTAATTTTCTTCACAGTAGCTGGCATGGGGCTGTGCTATGGATTTGTGCTAGAAACTGCTGATAATACAGCGATATTTTAGCTTTCACTGAGCAGAGCTTGCACAGGGCCAAGGACTTTTCTCCCTCTCATCCCCCCAGCAAGTGGGCTGGGGGTGCACAAGGATTTGGGAGGGGACACAGCTGGCATGGCTGACCCAAACTGACCAAAAGAATGTCCCACACCAAATGATGCCATGCTCAATAACAAAACTATAGGGAAGGCTGGCTGGAGGGTACTGCTAAGGGTCTGTCTGGGCATCAGCCTGCTGGTGATAACCAATTGTTTTCATTTGCATCACTTCTCTTTCTTGGGTTTTATTTCTCTCTTTGTTATTTTCCTTTTCATTACCATTATTTTATTGTTCATTATATTATTATTTTATTATATTGTATGATTATTATTTATTAATATGATTAATATTGTTTTTGCTCTTATAATTATTTATTTCTATTCTTTAATTGCTCTTATTTCAATCCCCGAGTTTTCTCACTTTTACTCTTCCTCTCAGCAGGATGAGGGTAGNCACAGTAGCTGGCATGGGGCTGTGCTATGGATTTGTGCTAGAAACTGTTGATAATACAGCGATATTTTAGCTTTCACTGAGCAGAGCTTGCACAGGGCCAAGGACTTTTCTCCCTCTCATCCCCCCAGCAAGTGGGCTGGGGGTGCACAAGGATTTGGGAGGGGACACAGCTGGCATGGCTGACCCAAACTGACCAAAAGAATGTCCCACACCAAATGATGCCATGCTCAATAACAAAACTATAGGGAAGGCTGGCTGGAGGGTACTGCTAAGGGTCTGTCTGGGCATCAGCCTGCTGGTGATAACCAATTGTTTTCATTTGCATCACTTCTCTTTCTTGGGTTTTATTTCTCTCTTTGTTATTTTCCTTTTCATTACCATTATTTTATTGTTCATTATATTATTATTTTATTATATTGTATGATTATTATTTATTAATATGATTAATATTGTTTTTGCTCTTATAATTATTTATTTCTATTCTTTAATTGCTCTTATTTCAATCCCTGAGTTTTCTCACTTTTACTCTTCCTCTCAGCAGGATGAGGGTAGGTGAGCAAGCAGCTGTGTGATGCTTTTTTTGCCAGTTGGGGTTAAACCACAACACTTTTCTAGCAATAAAATATTGCCCAAATAATTTTATATATCATGTACATGCTTCATGCACACTAGTGTTCATCTGGTTATTTGGATCTTGAGGTCTTAAACTTTTGGAATTAGATAACAGAAAACTTTCCCACTAAACATGGAACTCCTATCACAACTGTCTTTCCAACAACAATGCTGTCAGCACAACACACTCTCAGGGGTTGAAATTTGACTTGAGGAGTAGGAAAGAATAGGCATGGCTGCTGTTCCACCCCATTTTCTGCCCAGGGAAAACACCTGTATAACGTCTTGGAAATGCCACATCCCAGCATAAACTGATGTATTTCATGTGGACATTTTAGCATTTGATAAAGGAGACAGAAAAGTCTCACCATGCTGAACTTTGCCAAAAGGCAATTTTTCCATTACTAATTGAGATATATACCCGTATGTACATATGTGGATGTATTGTTTTCCAGACGTATCTCACATTCAGAAATTTTAAATGCAGCTTAAACACACATGACCAAATTCCATTGCTGTCTATGGAGTCAGGGAGTTCACATCAGGAAATCAGTAGTAATATTTCAAGAGCAGCTTGAGGTCTTCTCATGTTTCAGTACTGCCAGTGACAATATTTCTAGCAGCTTCCAGGGGGTCAGAATTGAGACCAGTGAGGACATGAAAATAATTCCAGGCTAATTTTTACTCTTTATTGCTCAAGGCTTGCTTTTTGTGGGGCTGCCTAAAGTTTGTATATGTGCCCTTAGAAGTTTCTTAACTGCTTATTGGATGTTTCACTCTCAGAGATCACAGCAGTTTCCATGTGCTTATTATATCAGTGAAAATTGATGCATTCATTGTGAAATATCAAAAAATACTTTGTCAGGCACCTTATCAGTGTGTGAGCAGTGAAATTCAGAAGAGCTCCATAAGCAGTCCTTGCCATATATCCTGTTTGTTCAGCTTGCTTCAGCTGGCTCCTAAATGTGCCTTGTATTGTCTGAAGGCTGTGAGGCACCTCTGCCATGGATGATTTGGTGAGGGCCATTTCATAAGTGCCTAGTGTAACTATCACCATCAGAGACTGCAAAATAAGTTACTACACGTATGTGTGTTCACTGAAGTATGTAATTCATAACTTTCCACATCCATGGTGCATTCTATAGGACCTCATGTTTCTGCAGGACTTTTAAAGGTTAATATATCCTTTTTCCCTGCTTTGTAACAGGATCTGTACTTTCAGATCTTGATGTCTTTGTCTGCTTCATCTTGATTCCATGTATAAATTACAGGGCAGTACCTAGAGCCCTGGGTAGTAGCAGGGAGCTGCTTAAATGTGATAAGCCACCTAACCTGAAAATTCCCACGCAGCACTACAGCATAACCCAAACCAGCAAGGGGACCCCACAATACTCATGGCAGTAAAAAGTATCTGTCCTTTGGTGGGAGGACTATCCTGTTATGTCCTATTGGAATATGCAAGAGTCTTGTCCCTCCCTCTGATCAACTATTTCCACAGAACTCATTGAGAGTTAGTATAGTCGATAGGATCTTTTAAGTAATTTTTCTCGAAACTGACCACTAAGTTGCCATGTCATAAAGAGGAATGAGCCTACAAACACAAATTTGGGGAACACCTTAAGTCTAATTTCCTGGGCAAATCGGAGTAAGATAAATCCTGCAATGCCATGACCCCAAAGCTGATGCTAAGCTGGGATTCAATAACAGAACTTAGCACATCAACAAAATAATTAAATAAATGTAGCCTTGTCAGGCCTTGCCTGTGATTTCTAGTACTTCCTACTCAGTCATTTGAGGCAGTCTTATGAGTTCCTTAAATTACATTAGCATTTCTACATCTATTTTGAAAACGAATAGCAGTGAAAGTCAGTAGGACTTACAAGTACAGTACTGAATATGTTTTTCTTCTAGGTTGATTCATTTAAGAGCATCTGAACATGGGAAGGCAAAATTCCTTAACCATGCTACCTCTGCTTTCAGTGTATACAGGAAAGGAAGCAGCACAGAAGAGAATTCACAACTTTAAATGAAGTAGGATCCATAGGATCTACATAGACAAGATTTCCTTTACATTCTCAGCTGTATGAATGGAAAAAATTAGGTTTGGATACTAAGGGTCAGTTGAGTTTAAATTTTCTTCCTATTAGGACAAAAGTTTCATGGGACCATGGATGTTTGGAGCACTCTTACAGCCTTAACATGGGAATGGTGGTTTCAGTCCTTACTACCCACAGATATTTAATGCAAAATTGCTTTTCCTTTGTGCCTATGCAGCTACTCACTCCTGCAGAGAGTGTCAGGCCCTGCTCTGCTGGTGAAAGAACATTTTGCTGCCTCTGCTATTTGCTCCTTTCAGCAGCTATTGTGGACTGAACTCTCAGCTCCTTTCACAGAGAAGTCGTGTGGCAGAGTACATGGTTCCCAGGGTGGCATGGATGAGAGCAGCAAGTTTCTTTCTTATGGCCTGAGTTTGGCTAACATGCCCTTATTCCAGCAACAGTTAGTTTTGTTGCATCCAGTAAAATGCAGAATGTGAGTTACATGAGAAATCACAGTGAAATTGAGAGAAATTAGCATCAGGAAAATGATCCCGAAAAATCAGCCCTGAAAAATCAATTCTGTTGCCAAAAAATATTTGAACCCAATAGCTGTATCCATTAACTCCTTAATCTACCCCAAAGACCAACAATTTTGGGTATAAGGGATCTGAGTTTCAGCTTTAAGAATGAAGTTAAGGAAGTGGTAACAGCAGCTTGAAAATATTCTAGCATATAGAATTTGTTCTTGAAATTACAGAAACAAGTTCCATATTTTTACTTCTGATTTGGTGCCTTGCAGCAGCATGTCCATTTTCTGCTATTAATGAGTTGATGGTTGGAGAACTTACTCTCAGTTGCAGTGCAGCCTTTGATTTCACAAAATTCCTCCAAATGCCTCCAGCTAATTGTGTTTTCAATAATAAATTGTTGAAGAAATCTTGGCTTAGCTGAATTTACTTCAATATGATTTAATTAATGTGTTCAAAAACCAGTATCCTGAGCAGCTTGGACTACTGGATTGCTTATATTATTTGCAGGCCTCTATAGAGAGCAGTCACCCAGAATTTACAGCCTTCTTTCACACCATCCATTACATTGCAATGCCATCATTTAAAGTAATGGCATCCTCTTGCCTTCATACAAAATAATTTTTGCAGCTGTGGAGACTCTGACTAATAGGGACTTTTTTATCATATAGAAAGCAGAACTGAACATCAGTGACGTGTTTGCAAGCTTGACTGATGTACAGAGACCAGACTCTATTACAGATAGGTGAATTACAAAGCTCCAGAGCCAACTCCCCTTTTCCAGTTACAGGAATTTTGAGGGGATTTGTACCAATATTACTTATTCATTCTATTCACATGTTCTGCTTTGACTCATGTTTAGACTCTTGGAATTTATCCACTCTCCCTTTTGTTACTGGAAAACCTGATGCCATCACAGCCAATCTCTTCTGCCTTTCCCAACCTACTTATCCAGCCCTTCCACACCAAGTAATTCTGGTAAGAACTAGAATAGCAATTCAGTTTTTATGAACAGTGGTGTTTGGCCTGTAATTCTCCACCAGAGCTGCAAGGCACAGAGATGTCATAACATGGAATTCACAGATTAGCATTACCCGATAATGGATTTGATCTGCTGGACAATGTGACATCACACTTTAGAGACAGCAAATTTGCTTGCTAGGAGTAAAAAAGCCTTTGGTCCAGGGCATGGAGCTGTTATTTATAGCTTATTTTAAACAGGAAAACACTGTTGTCAGTTTTCTGAATTACCAAGACTTGCAGAAGTCTTAGCAAAACAGGTTTTCTAAGACTTCATAGATGTTAGATATTAAACAAACATCTGTTTTGAATATAAGGTATTTCACTCCCTTCTACACCTCCTTTTTAACATACCAGAGAATGCCTGGAAAGAGCTGTCACAGCTATAGTTTTATTTAGTTCTCTGAACACTGCTGTCCGTGGTGTCAAAACCACAACAAAAATAACCCTTGGAAAGGTTAATAGTGGCCTTTCCACTGTCATATTCTGCACTTTATACATTGCAGTAATTATTATCATTATAGCTGTAAGGATGTCTAGTTATCTTTCTTAATCACATACTATAAAAAGTGCTTCTGAACACATATCTATTATTTAATCAAAATTTCACAGTTATTGGCATTTATGCTCTGGAAGGGCTGTGTTTATTTTCTATTTGCAAAGAGGAATAGTGCCTCCCAGAAGAAAAGGAGACCTCCATCCATGCCCACTTTAATCACTGTCATATCATGTGACAATTTGTACTATTAATATCAGAGGCTGCTAATACATGTTATTATGTCCTGTTGCCTTGTACTTTTTGCACCCTGGGAAAGCACTTTCATTAACAGACTAAAAAAAATAGTGTGAGAACTGAACTGTCTTCCCAAGGCAGAGCCAAGTACAAGAGCTCTCCTGCCTGGAGAGATGGTTTCAGGAGTGCCTGACAGGGCAGGGTCAGCCATATACCTCAGATAACATTTATTCTCCCACCACAGCGTTTTTTATATTTTTATTAGTGCCCTTTGTACTACAGCACTGAACCAGTTCTCCAGTCCTTGTGTCAGGGCCCAACACCAAGTCTGTTCAGAGAGCTCAGTTGCTGCTGGTGCCTCTATACTTCTCTGTTAGATCACTCCCAGTGATGGCCTTTTGCAAGACCATCTACAGTTTGGCCTGTACAAAAAAGATCTGGAAAGCCACCATTCTCCTACATCATTCATTCTACCACAAACTTCATCTCAGATTTCAGAACACTGTGCCCTGTTACACCCACTGTGCATTAATGGGGCATGGCTTCCCAAGATGTTCCCCTACAGGAGCTTCCTGGTCTTCAGCCTGATTGCATGGGTCACCATGAACACTCCTTGCCCTCCTTTGTCACTCTCCATGATCTTGGCACTCATGTCAGCCATGACAGATGTGTGTGCATGAGGCTTCTGTCTTCTGCAATGTCTCTGTTCCTCGAGATGTTTTGACATCCTCCTTCCCCCACTATATGACACTGACATCCACAGGCCAGATAAATTGCCAGCAGAGCTTGCCTCCTAATGAATCCTGTGTCCAGCATCATCTCAGTAACCACAGTGCCCACAAGGAGTTGCATTCTCAACTCCCTTCCTGTGTTGTTTGAATGCTCTCAGTTCAAGGTCTTTCTGTGATACCTAGAAGATCACCTTGGCATCACTGACTACTGCAGAAAATGTCATGGTAGTCATCCTATGAGGCTGACAAGCAGAGTCCTTCTAGATGGAATGCCTTTGGGCTCTCAGGGCATGGTCCCTGGAATGGAAATGGTGCAAGTGACAACACTGTGCATGAACCTCAGCCCAAGGATCAACGTGTCCTTGAGTTACATGCCCACAGAGCTGGGGTCATGGTCCATGAGGTGAGATTTCATTGTGCTAGATGCTGTAAAAACACCAAAGAGAGGCATCTTTAATGTGAACAAGTAGGAAACATGTACAGAGGGTCCTGGAAGGGGTGTTCTTAGGGGTTTTGGAGGTCCCTTGAATAGCACTAATATAGATATCACACTATATCCTCCCACCCCCCAAAAAGACCCATCCCACAACCCACTACTTTGCTGCTGCTTTCCTGTTGTCACTTGCAAGCAGTAAGGGAGAGAGGTTGCTGTCAGGATTCTGAAGTCTAGTCCACACTTCCTCAAAGTGTGGAAGAACCACTGCCTTGCAACAAAACTGAAAAACAAGGAACCTGATGTGTAGACCATCAACAGTTATTTGCATGCCTTCAGACACAGGTCTGACACACATCACAAAGTTGTTGCTTACTAAGCCCACTGAGAAACCTCCTGCCCATTCTTGTGAAAATGTATCTGGGAGTTGTTCTAGGATACTTCCTTGTCCTAGCTGCTTGAAGGGACCAGAAAGGACATGTCCTTGTCTGGCCACCAAGGCAATTTAGACACCAAGGCGAGGCTGTTAAATGCATGGATCGTGGGACTCAGGTCCAGAGCCCTGCCTTGCCAGGGGTCCATGGGCTGAGGCAAGGCCACATGCCTGTGCAGTGGGCCCAACACAGCCAGCTGAAGGACCACTTTCCACTGCCTTTGGATACGGCTGTTGTGAACCATGCTTAGGACAGTGCTGGCATGTGAGTCACACTGTCCAATTCCTGGACATGAGAGTCTTGGAAAGCTCACAGAAGGATGCTGAGCATAGCCTAGGGGGTTGCTGGAATGGGACAATAGACACTCTGATGTGGTTATTCTTTATAAGCACTTTCTTGCAAGAGACTGGTAGAGTTTTTTAGCAGAATCTGATGAGAAACACATCTTCATTCAGTGTGTTACACTTCCATGGTAAACATTAAGTCATTATTAACAGCAAACAATTGACAGGATTGCTTTATTCCTTAGCTTTTAATCTGAACAGTTTCAATTAAGCCCTCAATTATTAAAGTGAACTTGCACATTTGTGCCTATGGTAGAATATGTTGACCTAGTCACGATACATGCTTGTCTGTCAAGAATAGCACAAAATTCCTTATTTTCTGATTCAGTCATGTATAGTTTATTTGCAAACACCCAAAGTCAAGAATTCCTTTGACTAGGGGAGATTTTATCATTTATTAGGACTCATAGAAATGCATATGCTTGTCAACCAATTTAGTGTGTTTAAAAAAATACCAACAGCAAAGAAATATACTTTTTAATGGAAAACCCAATAGCAGTGTATGTGACACATTAGTGCTAATACCAATTCCATTTTGCTTAATATATCTCACCATGTGATTATTCTTAATTTAAAAATAGCCATCCAGTACATTTTTCTATAATAAAAGCTCACTTGCACCTTGTAGATATGCTAATAAATTTAACACAGAGGTGCAGCCATTGATTATTCAACAACAAGATGAGCATAGCTGCTGTAAAATATATTTTAAAGGTAATCTCTAATAGCCATTTCATAGCAGCTAGGCTTTGCACTAATATGCTTGTCTAATGTCCCATTTGGATTCTTATATCCCAAATTAGTGATAAATCAAGGGTGGAAATTTATATTTTATAATCCTAAAGCATCAAAATAGTGTGACTTCAGCTGTGTGAATGACTCCAAATGACTAGTGGTGGTTACAGGAACACTTGTGCAGATATCTCAGGGGAGGGTCTGTCTTTCACCATAAATCTTTAGCAGAAGTGCCCAGTTTTTATGGGAGTTGGTAAAGGAATATGAGCACTGTTTTGTTCAAGCCAAGACAAAAGTGTGCTTAAAACTAGTTTAACTTAATGGGCTACAGTCAGCTCTGAGCAAGGCTGGCAGAGTGCTGAAACCTTCCTGAAGGCACTGATGCACTTAGAGAGCTTTGCCTCTGTTGTGACCTGGGGACACAGCATGGGAGTTTGACATCTGCACCTAAAACAGCTGTTCTTGACAACAGGGCACTTCATTCTCTGATACAGAAGGTGATGTTATATCAGGAGGTTTCATGGAAGACATTTCGTTGATATATTTTCAGTGCTAGTTGTTTTATTATAGCCAGTCCAGCTGTGGAGCCTGAGATTTTTTAACCTGTTGATGTTGCTGTCCCTTGTCATGTGGAAAGTTTTAGGGGTAGGTGAGAGGTTCCTATTCACCAGGACAGACAGATACTTGGAACACAGATAGGAAAAAAAGATAGAAATTAAAAAAAAAAAAAAGGAAGATTTAAAGTCCATTCTGTCAAAAAACTATGAGAGTTGTTCGTGCTTCATCCAGAAATTATGTTTGGAACTTGGACATTCCTTCACATGTTTATTATAGCATTCAAATATAATCACAATCATGTTTGCTAAGTAACTTAAGAAAGAAAACATGAAACTTTCCTGCTGCACTTGACCTCTTTCGGGGTTTTCCTGGACAAACACTCAAATTCCAGTATACTTTTCCAGAGTCAGTCTGTTACTAACAGCTATTGAGTTCCACAGCAAAAAAAGCCAGGAGGGACAGGGTATAATAAGGGTATAACACTGTAACACAAGCTCGTCATTCAGCTCCTCTGGCTCTCATCTTGGCATTCCCCTATTTTCACCACAAAACCACTGGGAAAAGCAGAGTTTTGGAATGAGGCATCAAACAGAAATACGTCTGAAAAGAAATCACTAATTCTTTGGATCTGCTCACTTACAGTTTAGATAGAATGTACTTTAAAAGCTGAGTTGCCTGTGTGAATTAGTGGCTGAAGAGAGATTTGATGGAGAGATGGCTTATTATAAATGACAGTTGGATATTCCTGACACCTACTAGCCCACATTATGTTGTGGCAAGGGGAATGGTGTAAATGCCCTGGTTAAAGGACAGTTTAGTGCATTAGTGGTCGGAATCAACACAGCAACACCAGTGCAAACGACCTGTGACTCAGAATAACCAAGTTCTAAAAAACAACACCATGTCCAGAGAAGCCAGATGTGGCTCCCCAGCCAGGCACACATGTACTTCTAGCTTGTCTAAAATGCAACATAAGATAATCAGAAACCAGTTTCAAATGGACATGTTGCCTTTGGTTTTTTTCTAGAAATAGAGAGGAATAAGAAATATGGAAAACATCTTTGCCCCCCTCTGTTTCAATGATCTGGATAGAAAACAGAAAAGACATTTGATATATCCATAACATTGGTTTCCTCCACTGGTCCCTATCCAGGCTTGGCACAAAAGAAAGCACTCATGCCCCTGATTGCTTTGTACACTTCTGTCAAACCTGCCTCTTTCCTGCTCTTCTCCCAGTGTTTCAAGCTATGCTTCCCAACTGTCAACATTTAAAATTCTTAGTGATGCAACCTGAGGTTACTATGGCAACTAATGTCATTGCCTAGGTGGTAGTGATCATATAATGTGCATTGCCATTGAAATTTGAAATTATTTTCCATAGACCTATGAAGGCCATGCAAAGGTTTGCACTCTACCTTGTTCAGCCCCCTGGAAAAACACACCACCCCAGCAGGCATTAAAGAAGAAGTCATCACAGTCTTTTGGAACAGAGAATTGTACCTCATTAATGCATGAAATTAAAATTTTGGCTCTGAAAAAGGCAATATTTTAGATATTTGTTTAATGTGATCAATATACCTCTGAGCAGCATATTTTTTTCCAGTCTGATGTGACCACAAACTCCAGCTACTTTCAGTGCAGCTCAGGCGTATTTACTTTTGAAATCAAATGATCCTCTATTCACTAAAAATAAAGTTTTGTTCTCTACATTAATCAGTAGGAGAGATACCAAATTCTAATGATGTCACTCAGGTTTTCCTCAGAAAAACATCCTAATAAACTGCTGGCATCTTTTGGAGTGACAAGTTAAAGTCAGCATTTTTGATGATGATTTCTGGCTTGCAACTCAGTTACAAAAGTGTGCAGATACCCTTGTGATGGGCACAGAATTTAAAGGTGGATACATAGGAATTAAAATAATTACGCTTTTTAAACTTCAATCCAATACAAAATCTAATAAATAAGTACATTTCAATAAAGAATATTCTAGGATCAGCTTTCTCCCACAGACACAGTAAGTAAAACAGAAGTAAAGCACAGTGGCCTTTTTCTTTTTCCTAAGGGGACTTCTTTCTGGCTCACATCTCAGTAACAACAAAAATTCTGCAACTGCTGTTTGATAAAGGAAAGCAGATCTGAACCAGCCAACTTTTCAAGCCCTGGGTTGGCTCTGCTATCTGAGCAGAAACAAACCTAGTTGCAAATTAGGATACAGCACCAGAAGGGACCCTTCAGGTCATCAGCAGGCCCCCAGTTACAAGCAGTGAAGCTGTATAATCCTGTTCTTGTATGTATCAAGCTTCATTAGAAAACTAATTGCCTGGAGGTTTTGTACATTATTCTTATACTGGAAAGTTATTCTAGAGCTGGCAGCTAGAAGTCACTATAAACAACTTCTTTCATATTCTCTATATATCCATTTGGGTATTTTAATCACTGCCAGTTGTAAATGTAGTCTTTTCTTGATGTAGTGGGAAGGGTGGCTTTATATATAAAGCAAGAATGGGTATTTCTCTTGCATGCTGTTGTTATTTTCAGTTTTTTTCCTCTCAACATCTGGTTTATATGGAAGCTAAAATATGGGAATGGTTATAACAGAAACTCAGCCATTAATAGGAAGAGATAGCTACAATGGCTGGTGAAAGAAACAGGTTCAAGAATTTTGTGTCACTCCGTATAAATATCTGATTTCTTAATAGCCAGAGAGTGATTCCATTATAATGTACATGTTACTATAGAATATCTTGTAAAAATTTTCTCATTGCTGGAAATAATACAAACTCTCTTCCTAGGGCTTTTATGTCATTGTTCTCCCATAGATCTGTCTCATTTGCAAACAGCATGCAGTACAATAAAGGCTCTTATGGACTTCATCAAGTCTCTGGCTGCAGTTGTGTGAATAGGTGCAAGTTTCAATGCTAGGAAGAAGCTTTCACCAAGAAAAGTTTTCAGACCTTTGTGGAAGGTGATGTGGCTATGTATTTGTCCATTCTTTACTTTGTTCCCTAGTTAGACCTTCACGGTTATGAGCATTCTTTCTTCTGCTACCACAGATTTTGTTTTGCGCTAAAGACATTGTACTCACAGAATAAAATTTGATATTTAATATATCTTGCAGTTTGATCCACTATTATGTCATTTGTGTGGTGTGACTTCTGTTTATTTGTCTCTCTGCTCTGGTACTGGACACCAAACTAAATTACTGTTATATTTCAAATGTTGTTGGCAGGCTGTCTTGCCTAGCTCAAGACAGCAACTACCAAAATCATATCAGAGTTTAGTACAAGATTAGTGATCAGAGGGTTTCCTCCACAAGAGTGGATAATTAAACATCCACCCTGTACCTAAGAAGCTTTTGAAGTTTAGCCACTGCTACCTCCATAATACTTTGCCTCTCCTTCTTTTACTGAAGGAGTGGTGAAGAAAAATAAGCTCTGAAAGTCTCAGTTATGGGCTTCTTTTTCCTTTCCCTTTCTGCCTTTTCAGTCCCAAAGCCCAAGATGATGTATCAAACATTCCTTGAGGTAGCAAATGAGCTTAAATAGAAAGAGAATGTATATCCATTCATTTTGAGTGTGAGCTCTCCAGTTCTTTCATATTAGGTTTCCATAATGCCTGCAGACAATAAACACAATTGCAGGAGTCTATGTAGTATCAAAGGAGAGGCAAAGTTATTTACAGCATGTCAAGGTTTCTGTGACACTGTAAGAACACTCTGATAATAATAATATAGCACTTAGAAGTAATGATGTACTCATAAGTATAGATGAAGCCCCTTTAATTTATTTGATAAAGTGAAAACTGAAGAGGGCAGTTTCATAGCAGCATACACCTCTGGTCCTCACTTGCACTGAGTGTTTACACTAGAGTGTGCGAGCCCCTGATAAAGCTTTTACATTAACAAAAGAACTGTATAAATTCAGAAAATACTGAGATAGAAAAGATTTTTTTTTCCGAATAGGGAAAACCTGCTCATGGGCAAATACAATATGAATGTTATTTGTGGATGAAGTTTCTAGCGTCCAAAGGTCAACTTTCACCTTCTGGCACAAAGGGTGAATCTTGTCTTAGAAAAATGTCTCATCATTTTCTTTTCTTTAAGAGATAACCAGGATATCATGAAATCACATATAGAATAGACTCATAGAATCTTTCAGATTGGAAAAGAACATTTTAGGACCATCAAGTGCAACTATTAACCCAGCACTGCTAAGTCCAACACTAAACCATGTCCCTAAGCACCGTGCCCCTAAGACCCATGCATCTTTCAAATACCTTCAGGGATGTTGATTCCACCATTTCCCTGGGCAGCCTGTTCTAATGCTTGACAACCCTTTCAGTGAAGAATTTTTTCTTAATATTCAGTTTAAACCTCCCCTGGTGCAATCTGAGGCTATTTCCTCTTGTCCTATTGCTTGTTACTTGGAAGATGAGGCTGATCTCCATCTGGCTACAGCCTGCTTTCAGGTGGTTTGAGGACAGTGATAAGGTCCCCCCTGGGCCTCCTTGTCTCCAGGAGAAACACTCCCTCAGCTGCTCCTCATAAGGAACTCCAGACCCTTCCCCAGCTCCACTGCCCTTGTCTGGACACATTCCACTGCCCAGAGTGGACAGTGGAATGTGTCCAAAGGTTCAAGGTGTGGCATCACCAGTACTGAGTACAGGGGGACAATTACTGCCCTGGTCCTGCTGGCCACACTATGGCTGATCCAGGCCAGGATGGCATTGGCCTGTTTGGCCACGTGGGCACACCCTGGCTCACGTTCAGCTGCTGTTGAGCAGCATCCCCCAAATCAAACCAGACTCAAATGCCTCATTAGATTGCTGTCATGCCAAATTCTATTTGGTTTGCATGACAAGGTTTTAGTAGTAGGGGGACAACAGGGATGGCTTCTGTGCCAGACAAGATGGACCTGCCATTGGTCAAGGCTGAGCCCCTCAGTCAGACCAGTAGTGTTTCTGGGATAATTTAGTTAAAAAGGGGGGAGAAAAGTTCTACAGCTGCAGCAGGAGAGAGGAGTGACAATCTGTGAGAGAAACATGCATGCTCAGGTCAGTGGAAAAGAAGAGGCAGGAGCTGCTCCAGGCACCAGAGCTGAGATTCCCCTGCAGCCAGCCCATGGGGCAGACCATGGTGAGGCAGCTGTGCCCCTGCAGCCCCTGGAGGTGCATGGGATGCAGAGATCCACCTGCAGCCGGTGCAGGACCCCACACCAGAGCAGGTGGATTGTCACTCTCATTTTTCAGCCTTCTGATGTTTTCATTCTTGTGATAAAGTTTCTCACCCTGTTTTTTGTAAACATGCACATGTTTTTCTAACTGTCTTTTTGTTTTTCATTCCTTCTCCTGAGAAGAGAAAGGTTTGATGGACTTTGTCATTGACCAGTGTCGTTGGAGAGGTGGTAGCTTCACCTTCCAATCAATGGTCGTTTCCAGAACCCTATATAATGGGGAAACCAAAATAAAGCTCTCTCTTCTTTGCCTTCTCTCGGGTGTGGCTGCGTTTGTCTCTGCATTTCGTGTTGCCCGATAGAGTGACAGTGGATGTCTAAAGGAGGCTGTGACCCCATGGGAAGCCCACACTGGAGCAGACTCCTGGCAGGACCTGTGGATCCATGAAGAGAGGAGTCCACTCTAGAGCAGGTTTGCTGCCTGGGTTTGTGACCACGTGGGGGATCTGTGCTGGAGCAGCCTGTGCCTGAAGGACTACATCCTGTGGAAGGGACACGTGCCAGTTTGTGGAGGATTGTCTCTTGGAGGAGGGGTCCCATGCTGGAGCAGGATTGTCCCATTTAAGAGGAAGGAGCAGCACATAGAGCATGTGTGAAATGACCACAGCCCCTAGTCCTGGCTCCCCTGAGCCACTGGTGGAGGAAGTAGTAGATTTGGGAATGAAGTTAAGCACAGGAAGAAGGAAGGGATGGGAATACGTTGTTTTTAAGATCTGTTTTTAAGATTTTTTTCTTATTACCTAATCCAGATTTGATTGTTGATAAATTAGACTGATTTCCCTGAGTTGGGTCTGCTTTGCCTGTGACAGTAAGTGGTGAATGATCTCTCCCTGTTCTTATCTCAATCATAATTTCCTTGTATTTTCTCTTCCCTATCCAACTGAAGAAGAAGCTTTCTAGCTGACAGAATTGCTTTGGTGGGCATCTGGCATGGAGCCAGGGTCAATTCACCACAGAAATACACAAGGGCAGATGTGGTGGAAGGCACCTGTGGTGCAAGGCTCCTGTTAATAGAAACAGACCACATGTATTTTCAGAGACAATGAAGATATATCCAAGAATAATGATATTGAAAGTGGGATGAGAGAGAATAAAACCCTCTGGTGAATTGAAAGCCTTATTGAGATCTGTAGAGGATGGGAATTGGCAAGGTCTGAGCTCTCAGCCATATGCTAAACCAGTTCATTTAGTCCCTGTTTATAGTTCCTGGTTTATCCATCTAAGAATCGGCCATTGCAACAAAAAATTAGAAAATAAATGCAGTTGTTTGGCCACTTAGCACAGAGGGAAAGATTCTAGATGAGGATGCAGGCCAGGGAATGGCTGGAAGGACCACAGGATGTATAAAAGTTTGAAATACATGTAAGTAGAAATAATCCATTTTATATAAGGATGCAGAATAGGGAAGGGTATGAATGTTACAGAATACTAGGTCAGCTTTAAATGCACTGTTTTACATTCAGAGAATAAAAACAATAGCCTGAGCCTCTGACAGCCCAATTTAGAATTTAGAGTTGCAGATAATCAAATGCTTCCTAACAGCAATGATTTCAGTGAAGTAAAATCAAAATTGAAATACATTTGCAAAAAAGGGAAGCTTAACAAAAAATTGTATGAAGAGAAATGGCTTTCTGTGGGTCAGTAATCCACAAAACTAAAGGATACATCTGATCAAGAATGATTTACTCAGAATGAACACTTAGTTCAGTTCCAACTTTGCATTGTACAGTGTTTCTTCAAAGGGAGACCATTTAAAGATGCAACTTGTTTTTCCAGAGTGATTATTCCAAACCAATCTAATCTGCTGCACGTGAGTCAACCTCACAAAAGAGGCAAACTGCAGAGAAATCTGTAAATCACTTTTTTTTTTTCATGCACCTAACTTATTCAGACCAAATCAAAGCATGCAATCTGCTGATAACTGTATTCCACTAGCTGCACTTCCTTAGAAGCCTAGTAATTTTCACAGTGTTTCTCTTTTCCTTACAAAAAAAAAAAAGAAAAAAACAACAAAACAAACAAACAAACCAAAAAAACCCAACCAATAAACCAGACAAAAAAGAAACATCTGATCCTGGTAGCTACAATGGAACCTTACAAACAGAACTCAGGACACACCCCTCTATCTCTCTATGTTTTCACATGTGCCAGCCAAACTAAGAATTGAGTCTAAGTGCAGCTAACAACAGTCTAAGTCTGGTGAAAGGTACATTTCTCCTTTACCTGAATAATTTTTGCTTTTAATCCAAATTTGTTCCCTTTAAACCCAGGCTAATAAAGTCATACTGACGTTTTCCTTCCCCTTTCCCACAAATCCCACATCCTCCCTACACATTCTCTCTGAACAAGGAGATGGGTGTGTATGTACTGTGCATGCTTCTACAGACAATTTCCTCAAGGCAAGCTAGGGAGTTTTCAGAAGACAGGTGCAATTAAAAATTCTCTCTTCTGGCTAACACTTCCCTGTGCAATGCCTCAGGATTTCAGTCCTCACCCCCAGTGAGCACAGGCACAGCAGGACTTGGCGTTGTCTTGCTCATGGAGGTGAGGAAGTGGGCTGCTAACAAAGGCAGGTGGAGGACAGGTCTCAGCGTGGCAGCACTGGGGAGAGCTGGATTGCCCAGCTCCCTGCCTGCCTCCAGCTCTGGCCCAGCCTTCCTGCTCACACAGCTAGGGCTGCAGAGGAGCAAGGCTGAGGGAAAGCTTGCAGCTATTACTGAGCTCCCTCCTCCTGCCTCTGCCCTCTCCCCCACAGCATCCAACAGGCCTGCATGGGATGGTGGCTGAGCACCCCTCTGCCAGTACTACAGGGCATGGCCATGCCAACACTTACTTTGGGACACTTGGGAAGTGTGATTTCCATCTTTTTTCCCCTATACAATTTAAGCTTGTGGCAGGCTTGTGGGTTTCTCAAGACTATTGGGGACAGATGAATGTCTGGTTTCACAGAACAGGGTAAACTCCCTTCTTTGCCTCTCTCTGTGCCTACTGCCAAGGTCAGACCAACACAGCACTGTAATAGAAGAAGGACCGAGAGAGACAGGGACAAAATCAGAATGCTGAAGGAGGCAGGATAAGAAGACTATTCCAAAACCAATAGTCCCCTGCTGCTTTGTTTCACAATGTTTTCAAACTGATGGAGGGTTTTTCCTATACCCTGTGCTTGCTTGTTGTCTTTTGTTAATAACACATCCCTTCTTAACAGTCCCAGCATCTCAGATGTTCCCCCAACTTTTTTTTCTGCTGTTAATTGGTGCAGAGAAGAGGTATCCATTGCCCCATACTTTCTGCTAAAGTTTAAGGCAACTAAAGAACCTAATCCTTGGTAAAAAATTTCACGTATTGAACCATACTAAAATTATGAGTTCTAACCAGTTTTTGTCTAGTTCTAACCAGTATTTCTAATTTTTAAAATTAGAAATACTAAACTACAATTCTCTCTTGAATCCCTCTTTCACATCCTGCTTCTACATTTATTTCCTTCCTTTTCCAGCCTAATGTGCCCAAGATTTTTGTAGACACTTTAAATAACCCTTGAAATCCCAAAGTTGTTAGTACCATTTTATTTCAAATTCTTTGATTGAGTCAACTAGGTCAGTACAGGTCATGCAGACCATCACCCACATGTACAAGAACGTGCTGAGTCAGTGACAGAAGGTTGCACCTCACAACATGACTCCATTGTTATTTTAATTTTCTCGTTCCACAAGTGCTCTCCCACAATTTCCCTCCCACTGCAAGAAGCTTTGCTACAAAATGAGCACAACTAACAGTGCCCAGGGCTGCTATAGAAAGGAAAAGAAAAGCTAGGGGAAATTGCTACAACCTCTCATGTCTGAGGCAACTTTATTATGCCACTTGACACAGCTTGAAGAAAAAACTAGAGATTTCACAAAAGGCAACATTTAAAAATAACTTCTTTTTGTCAGTTAAATCTAAGTGTTTCAAAATCCTCAGCACTGACAACGTTTATTTTTCTTCCCCCCTTCCTTAAAGCGAACACTGAACAACATGCTTTCTTCTAAGTCATGTACATTTCATGTGCTCTTGTACAGAAACATAAACCAGAAAATGACTTTGTCCAACTGTGTCCAAAACTGTCTGATTACTCTGAAAAGCATTCAGCTGCAGCAGTATAAAACACTTTTGAGTGGGGAAAATCTAAGGGACTAGAATAGGACTGGATATAATTCCAGAAGTTCCTTCCATCTGAGTAACTCTAGTGCAAATGATGCCCTACACCAAATAACTCTCCTTGGTGTGACTTTCTGTACCTTTGCCCCTGCTCCTTCCAAGCTGACATAGCCCTGCTCAGCCAAATGTCACCTAAACTGAACTTGTTAATAATCCAAGCCTCTTCAAGAGCAATGCCTTGAAAAAGCACAACAGTATTAAAGCTGCAAATATAAAGACTGAACTGCAGAGATTGCCTAATCCTGAACCAGCATGATTTTTTCCCATTTATTCCAAATAACCACCATCCAGATCACAGAACCATATTCTCTCCTGCTTCATCTCATACAAGGACCACAAAAGTGTGTTCATATTTTAGTTGCTGTTGTGACTTAAGCTTCTACTAATAATTCACTTTTTATCCTTCAGAATATCAGTGCATGCAGCTACAGTGTGCACAGATATCTGAGTAGGTAATTTGGAAACTTGAAGCCTATGACCTCAAGATCCAGAATGGTCTAGAAAGCCCAATCAACACATACAGAAGAGAAGAGGATAGAAAACTCCAGGTCAGTAGAGGGTCCCCTTCTAGAAGAAGAGACTCAGGACCTGTGGGTACCAAATAAGCTTGCTCACAAGTGGCATTTCCATTTCTTTTCTAAAGAAAGTTGTAAAGTCCTCCTCCAAACATGATGGAAGAGGATATGCTAACAAAATGGCTTTCCATGCTCCAAGCAGTTCAAGACATCCTCCTGGTGGGATTGTAAAAATAGCAGGTAACACAAAACAAGCAGGCAGTTACCAGGAATCAAGTTCATGTGTGACTCTGGATTTGCAAAGTCAAGGTCGTCCTCTGTCTGCAGTGAGCTAAATGGCTGGTGGAGATCAGTGCCAGGTAGGAAGGGACACTCATTGATTGCAGAGCCTAAAGAATGAACTGCCTAACTTTCAAATATTAAACATGTGAACTGGGCATTAACAGAGAATTTCTATGTATGACTATGTTTTCTTTTTAGAACCAGACGCCAGGTTTGATTTTTAGTTTAATTGTGATGTATGCAGGAACTTAACTTTGCTTTAACAAAGCTTTTTTTCTGAAGATGTAAGATCATTATTGCTTCCACTACATGCTGTGTAAATTATCTGATATGTCTATGGGTGTATGTCATTCAGCATATTCAAAACCTCCAAATTTTTATGGCATGCTGCAGGCTTGAATCAACATAGATTTTTCATCTCTTTTTGCAATAGAACATTTTCAGAGTATTTTTTGTGCAATATATTATTCCCTTTAAATAAGAAACCAAGACAGAGTTGTTAGTTTATACAAAGCTTTACTATAGTGATGACCTTTTCTGACCCTCTGTGAAAGTTAAGCATTCACTAGCAACCAATACAGATGATACCTAAAAATAAACATCTGCATACAGAGAATTTTAACCCTGGGTACACATTTGGGGAAAAAAAAAAAGGCATCTTCAAGCGATACTTCATGACAGCCCAAGAGGAATCCACTACAGAGGAAAATGACAGATTTGTATTGCTGTAATGTTCCATTCATTGTATACAATAAATGGGTTATTCATCACAAATGGCAATGAGGTCATTTGCTTTATTTGAGAAGGTGGGAATTTTAACATCAGAAAGACTTGAATTGTTGTTCCCAGCTCTGCTGCTGGCCTTGAGGGTGAATTGGGACAAGTCATCTTGTCCTGTGATACCTTTGTTTCACCATCTAAAAAGCTGTGAGATGGATAATGCTCCTTTGTAAAGCATTCAGAGATCTGATGTCCTAGGAGCCAGGTGCTATTGCTAATATTGAAAGGATTTAAATTTGTGTATACAAGTGGTGCATGTGTTTAGCTGTAGGATTATTGTGGTCCTGTGTGCTAATTGGGTCATTGGGGAAGAGGCTTAGTCTGTCATTTCAAACTGCTTGGTTACCTGGAAAAACATGATGACTGCAACTAGAAACATGCATCTGCTAAGGCCTCCATATTTACATCAAAAATTTCTTGGGAACGAAACGTGCCCATGCCACATCATTAGGTTCAGTGTTTCTGAGAGCTGTTGCACTTTTTTAGTGAACACACAACCTATGCCTCTGGCTAGCCCAAAATTCCTGGATAGGTGGAAAAAAATTCCTCAAACTCAAGATTAAAAAAATCTCCCACACAGCTGAAAATCCATATTGACAAAGATGGAATTCGGGGTTTGTTTTTCCTGTGCCTTGCATAGGAATGGAGTGGCTGCATCACTGGACAAAGGAAGGACTACTGATGGCATCTAATTGGCCTTCTGCAGGGCCTTTGATATGGTTCCCCACATTCTTGCCTCTAACTTGCAGGTTTGATGATGACTGTCAGAAGGCTGGAACATCTTGTCTGTGAAGAAAAGGCGGAGAGAGCTGAGGTCTTTAAGCCTTGAAAGGTCACAAGTGCTCCACAGCACTTCACCAGGCTTACAGGATTGATGGAGAGGGATTTCACACTACTGCCTGCAGGGCACAAGGGACAATAGTTTAGAAATGAGAGTACATTTAGACTGGATTTAAGGAAGAAATATTTTACAATGAGGATGGTGAGACATTGAAAGGGCTGCCCAGAGAATCTGTGGATGTCCCATAGCTGGAAGTGTTCAAGATCAGGTTGGATGGGACTTTGAGAAACATGACCTAGTGAAAGGTGTCCCAGCCCATACCAGGGGGGTTGGACTAGATGACCTTTGAAGGTTCCTTCCAGTCCAAACCATTCAATGGCCCTTTACAAGGATTTCTCCTGGGAACAGAGACCACATGCTCAATGCTTGTCACTGTGTCTCCATAACCCAGCAAACCCCTCCTGCACACCCAGGACAGATTTATGTGGGCTTGACTCCAGCTGCTTTCTCCCACCTCAGTGAACCATCTCCCCAGCTGTACATGATTGAAAAACGAATGTTTTCAACTCAAACCAGTTCATTGAGTTGCTGAAGGGGATAGATGGTGCAAACTCCAACACTATCACCTAGGAGAGGGAGATGTGGGCCTGTACCACTGGATGTCTGAGTCAAAATGTAAGAATTTTAGTAAAGACTAAGAGTAAAAAACCTCTTTTTATCTCCATGTGAGATATCCAGATCATGATGTAAGGGAAATGTTTTGGAATAGCCTGTAAAACTGTGATTGGAGAAGAAGTGTTTTGGAAAACACATGTGTTTTCTGAGTGTGTGGTGTCACTTTCAACAAAGTTTTGCACCTAAGCTGATGTTTTCAATTTTTTTTTCCTCTCATAGGACTTAGTGTTATGGAAAAGTCATAGCTGTTCCTTGCCAATTCTGATACAATATTAACTTGAAGATAGCTGAAACATTCTGCCACTTTATATTATATTTTGCTGTATTTTATTTTTCAAATAATTTAAGGCAACTTAAATTATATACCTGTATAAATATTTCTTTGAAATATATTCTTGAAATAAAAGTCTTACATTAACTTATTCTCCAAACAATTTAACTTCATTTAACTTCAATCTAAACAGAACACATCCAAAACAAAATATAAGCAAATAGTCAGGCAATGTCATTGCCATCCAGTAAGACACATCTTCATCTGCAAATGACAGAATTTCAAACTGTACTATGCAGTAGTTAGACTTAGTTATTCTTACAGTAAACTAAAACCAATAAACCATAAAATAAATTATGTTAACATTTTAATAATTGTATCATGTCAGGACAGAATACAGCATAACAGCTTTGAACTGTATAAATCATATTATGCATTTCTACTTCTGGCATGTCCTAAAGTAACCAAAAAAATAACCTTAAAATGAAACAAAATGTTACAGCAGTCTAAGCAGGTACAGAACTTTTGGAAACATAACTTAAAATACTTCCATACAAAATAAGAACAAGTTAAAAACACAGGAAAAGGAAGGCTTCAACTAGGTCTGCAATTGATCCCACTTTCCTTTTGCACATGGTGGAGGTGGGAAAAATAAAAGCCTGAGGTGTGCTTCCCAGCATGCAGGGCAGCACAGAGGAGGTGGCCACAAGCCTGGCCCGTCCTTGCCCGGCCGCCCCAGGGAGGAGCCGCAGAGCGCCCCACTCAGAGGCACGGGCAGTGAAAGGGGGTGAGAATGAAGAATTTGGCTCTCAACTGGAACGCACCTCATCAAGAGTTATGCTGATTGGGAGGTGTCTCAGGTAACTCACTTATGCCAGTGACAGTGAATGGTGATGACTGCTGTTTATTAATGTAAATTTGGCTTAATGGGGAGGCATTCAGCAGGTGCCAAGTAACTGCATGGTCAGTTGACTCTGTCAGGTCAAATTAGACTCAAATTATAGGTTTCATTAAAAAAAAAGTGTTTTCTGGTGCTAAGGCCAGCAGAAAACACTTTTTAAAAAAAATCAAAAATAAATAAACATAGAAACAATAAGCTTAAAACAGCCTTTGCAATAACAACATTGGCTTTGCTAAGACTAAGGTAATTTTGGTTTACACTTGAAAAGGTCACCAGGGTGGTGGAAATGCCCCTGCCACACAATACCATGGCACAAATACATTTCTTAGAATGCCTACAAGTAATGTGATATCACAACTTTCACTGCTGTTCCAGCTACCATGAATGCCTCCAGAAGGGACTGAAAGTCAAGTACCAGGCAAACAAATTACACTGTGTGGTCTCTGTTGTTTCAGATCAGTTGCAAACTATGAAGATAGAGCAGCCTGGAAATACTGTGCAGTCTGAGCTCTTGCAGTGGCCTTTAGGAGCAGGCAGTAGGAGTGGCACATGCAACCATGGCCCCACCTCAGTCCCTGGGTTTCCTTCCAGTCTGTGCTTTACTCCAGTGCACATGCAAGAGCACAACGAGAAATGGCACTTCTGGTTATGAAAACCGGGTTTGACCATGTCCCATATGCTGCAATTCTGTGCCCACCTGAGTGTTGCTTGGATATGAGCAGGACACTGTCTATCCTCAGATGGTCATGTTTATTGTCAGGCACTTTCAAATCAATGAGGAGGCTATTTAATAGCTCAAGTAAGTAGATAGCTCAATTTTCTTTATAAGAGTGTTTTTTTTTTTTTTTTGGTAGCTGAAGAGTACTTAATATTTTACAACAGCCATTGCTTCATAGCAATGAAGCACACTGTTTGGAAGACATAAAATGTTCCCCCCTAACTGATTCAAATAAAGGGAATCTCTTCATGCTCATGTGAAATTGCTGACCCTTCCCAAACAATTCCAAGGCAGATGTGATGTAACCCAAAGCTGGCAGCAGCGCCGTCATCACTGCTGGTGTTTCAGCAGCAAGGTAGGTACTGACAGAGCACAAGAGGGTCTCTGGCTTTAATAACTCAGCAATTAGAATTGAAGTAGAGTATAGCTGAGAGAGTTCCTTGTCAAGGGTATGAATGTTATCCTTGACCAGTATTGCAAACATGTAAGCTATTTCTGCTTATAGATGATAATCTAAAAATGTGAAGCTGATAGAGTGCATGTTAAAATTAGAGCAGGGGAGAATTTAAGAGGAAGGAAAGGAAAGATGAAGGAACAAAGGAAGAAAATGAAACAAGAAAATAATAAATAATTTTTAATTTGTTAGTTTTGTGTAAGAAAATAAGCCTTTCCAGCCACAGAATAGTTTTAACACTTATTTGCCATGGTATACTTCATCAAGGAGTAGAGGAACTTCAATTTAATCTCTTTCAGTATAAAGTGAAACACTTATTAGTAAAGGTACCAGCATAAATAGCTGTTTTAAGGTAGTTCCAAAATCTGTGGACCATATTTTACGCTTACCTACCCTACATAGATTGAGTCCACCTGCTGAGATAAATTCTTCATGAAAAGATACTTGAAGGATAATAAATCCTCCTTCTTCTTCAGTGATACATTAGGTCTAAGATGACTATAATTTATCTTTGTAAGGATTCTTGTTCAAAGAATTCCTTCTTCCAGAAGAGTATAAACAAAAGTGTTGGAAAAATTAGTCCAAGCCATGAAAAAAAGATGTAATCATAACAACATTGTATATTTTTCTATTATTCTGATTGTTCTTGGGAGAGAGACAGTGAGAGAGCAAAAGAGAAGAAAACACAACTACTAGCTTCCAAAACTTACAGGAAATTAATAACAGCATCTGTGGGGTTTTTCTATAATAGTGAAATTTTCCCTGCTGTTCTGAAAATAAGAAGAGCATAAAGCGACAGAACATCAGCTGGTGTAAATCATCATAGCTCCAATAAAAGGCTGTTCTTTTCCCAATAACTTTAATAGGGAAAAATATACTTACATTGATCCAGCACTGGACAATATTTGGAATGTATGTGCAATACACATTTTTATTTTTAATATGATTTTTGCAGCATCAATCACTGGGATATTTGAGGGGCTCAGAAATCTTGTCTCCTTCCCTTTCTGACACAAATCTGGCAGAAATGGGAGCAAAATTGGTGATGGTGAAAAGAGGTAAAGAGCAAAGGGCTGGGCAAACAGAGAACTTAATGGGCATTGAGATTTGGGCAGATATCTAGGGGACTGAGACGAAGCTGAAGGTGCCACATTCTGCCTGGAATTCAGAATCTTTCTGTACACAGCAAGACCTCTGGCAAAACATGCCAAGAAGGTGGCCTAAACTCCTGGTGGGGCCTTCAAGCTCCCAGCTCAGGGCAGGATGATGTGCAGGAAAGCAGAACCCCGCCTGACCCAGGTCTCCAGCCAGGTAAGGAGGCAGAGGGGGCACACCCAGGCCTCTCAGAGCGGTGCTTACAGCTTGCTGCCCCTCTGAGCCAGAGGAATTCCTCTTGCTGATGATTGCCAGGGCTCCTGCCAGAAAGAAAACACCACAGAGAAACAGATTCGGCACAAATTTAACCACAAGAACTAATTTTTCTACCTGCCTTATGCAAAGGACTGGGCAAGAAATAGCACTCTGTATCTCTGCCTCACTTTTCATTACTGGGATAATTGCCACTCTTGGTAGTGGGGACATCCCCACCCCTGACATGCTGAGCTGCTTTATCCATCTCTCCTTTCACACAGCAGATGCTTCCACCCACTGCCTTTGCACCTGTCTTTCCAACCTGTGGTCTTACAAGAGGCTGTCTAGCATTGCCCCAGTTTTTAATTTCCCCAGCCTTTTCCTGCCATTGAGATAAATCCCGACTGAAAGATGCAAAGAAAGAATGAGTAACCATTGCTAAAGGCTTGTTAGAAAAATCATAGCCAGAAAGGCCATAAATTCCATATTTACAATGCCAGCTATTCACAGCATGGCTCTATTGAATCACTGCACGTGTGCTTTTAAAGTCCATGGACTTCTGGAAGGACGCTATTTGCATGAATCACAGGTTTCAGTGTGAGCTGGTTGGTACCTCTTGTTCACTTGTAATTGTTTTCACAGTATAGCAGGGGGAATTGCTGGAAATATCATCAGCAAACCTTCAATTGTCCACCTGACCTAAAGAAAGCAGAGGGTGTGCTTTTGGAGGGCTTTTCTTTTTTTTTAATGCTGAGATAAGGGAGGGAGAGTTTGTCCAATTACAGCAGTTGGACAGGAACTTCATGCTAGGGATGAAGCCAGGATGGTGCTGGACTGGAGTGGCTGTGGATGTGGATTTGCTGAGAAGTGAGATGGAAAATAAGGGGCCTTTTGTGGGAATGCAAGGACTTTCAGAGACAGGTGAGCCAAAGGAAAATGATTTTACCATTCTGATTCCATATCAGGTGTTTGGGTGTGAGTGGGTTATTTTCATGGGTAAGAACTTTACTGCAATGCTCCTGAATTGAAAGGTTTCTTAAGAAAAGGAAAAGAAAAAGGCTGATGTGCTCCTTGAAATAGCTGTTCTTGTCAGTATGCTGTATTTAAAAAAAAACATTTTTTAAATTTGATTTTATTTTAATTTTTGCATTCACAGGGATATATGTAAACCTCTGAGTGTAACTGTATAATTACTTACTTCTTGAGTCTTGCCTTGAATCCCTGCCCTGTTTTATGATCTTTTACCAGTGATTTGGTTATTTTATTGTGTATTCAAAAGATTTTTTAGAGGATTTTTAAAAAAAATCATAATTTTCCTGAATTCATTGTAGGAGTGATGGCTCTGTGTATGTGTGTGTAATTTCAGCATACAAGAACTATACTTGAGAAGCTGTTCTCTATCTGATAACATAAATCCAGGAAATTTTGAAGCACAGAGAGGGAATAGGACTTGCTGGGCTTCACAGTGGCCCCAATCTTACAAACAGTAGTGCACAGGAAAATTCTTCATTTGAAAACTGGTCTTCAGTGAGCTTTCATGAAGATTAAGGACACTGCATAAGTGGCTGCAGGATTGTGGTTACAACTTGCAAGGAGGGTGACCTGGCATAAGTCATGAAAGACACTGCACCAAATGCTTGCCTCAGCCACTCCTCTAAGTGAATTCAACAGGATCTGAATCTGTGGCTTACAGTTTACAGTCAAGGAAATCAGTATTTCAAACATAATTGAGAGAGATGGTTGTCAGCACAGCACAAAATTATTTTCTTCTCAGACCGCAGCTACAAAAATTAAAGTAAAATAATCTCAATTTACTTACAGTAATAGATGGAGAGATTAAGAAGGTTTATTTGATTTTTAAAGACTTCACTGTTTATTTGTCCAGGATACCTAAAGTTATTTCAAATTTATTCAGCATTAGAAATAGATAGAGAAGTTCTGTTAAGAAAGAAGAGGCAATAGAAAGTGTACAGGACCAAGAATTGTACTGAGCAGAGTGAGCTGTCACTGAGGGCGATGAATCAAGAGTGATAACGCTCCATGAGAGGAGGAAATGCTGAGCAGAGAGATAAAACCTGAAAATGGTGTCACAGGGTCAGGGTTATGCAACAAAATCAGAAAGCTTCTGTATGCCATAATAGGACAAATACGTAAATATTTCTCTATATTCAAGCAGTTGTAAACTTCCTGGAATTGTAACTTAAGTGCCCGGTAAAACCTTATTATACTTTGATTGCCCAAATGAAAATTCTGCCAATACAGTGACAAAACAGTTCAAGCAAATCTCATTTGCATACATTAACCTTCTTCCCTTAGGCACAAAGCCTTGAGATGGTCCCTAAATTTACACATCTGAGTTACAGAAAGAGCCTAATTGCCAAAGGCGCCCTAAGTAACCATGTGGAAACAGACACACGCTTCTATAGAGTGGCTGAGATCTCAAGGGATAAATTACATTTGGGAGAGTTTCTCCTCTCCCTCAACAACCCAAAGGGAGCCAGGAGTAGGCTCTAGTCTCATTTTAGGCTTCTCTGTAAAAGCTTCAACATGGCTCAAAATGCCTAATCCTCCCTGGAATCTCTCCTTCAGGATATCAGAAGCCACAATGCACATGGCTGGTCACAGCACCTCAAAAAGAGTTGCAAGTGTTAATAGAGTCTCACCTGAGAGGAAACTTGTTTGACTGATAGAAAAAAAAAAAACCACATTAAAAATAAACTGCATTTTGTATTTTTTCCAATCTTGGATTAATGCCTACTCAGGAAAACAATACCTATTTAAGATGGAGCTTACAGAAAGTGGGCAGAATTGCAAAATTCTCATTCAGCTAGGAATTCCTTAAATTTATGTAATTTTCTATCTCTGTATTCTGACCTTATCAACAGTGTTATTAGCGTGATTGGGAAAGGATGGTGGTGCTGCTGAGTCCAAATCAGCATCAGCTGCTCCTTTGCCTCATGGTATGTCTTCATGCCATTGTCCCAACAAAAACTTCAGCCATCCTGATTATTGTTGCATTATTTTTAAAGTTTTTAAGGCTTGCATACTGTAGGATAAGTCAGGTTTTTGGGGATGCCTATACTCGAGACAGGAGACAAGTCTAATCTTGAAATATTCATGTTTGTCTCTGCTGCCCTGGCTAAACTGTAAGTGGTAAACGGTCTACAGGAGACAGTCCCAAATTCAAATGTCCACCACAGATGAAACCTTTGCCTGTAGAAAACTAAGAAACAGTCCTCTTACAAAGAGCAGTCACCATCTGGAATATTAGTGGGAAAACAAGAAACTGGTTGCAATGTGTGAAGAAAATGTTACTGAATATTTCTGGTAAATGGTGCCACCCATCTCACAGTTATCAGATAGACAGGATAGAGGTACAGACTTTTTACCAAACCCTTTTAGAAATGAGTGAACAGAGGCAAATATCTGACTTCTCCCACAATGTCTAAGAGGTGGCATGGACAGGGCTAAATTAATTTCAGAGAGGAAGTGTCATTGCTTTTTTAGGGGAATGCTGATGAGCCAAAGGCTTAGTTTCATCTCCTGACCTCATTGCATTACTCTGTTCAGCAGTATCTAATCCCTTAATGATTTATCTCCTTATCCCAGTCCTACAGAATTTTGCTTTTAAATTTGCAATAATTAAATGTTTGTTCTTTTCTAACTCAGTGAATAATGTGCTGCAACTTAATACTTTTGCCTAGAAGGCAGACCCGTAGTGTCTGGGGTTTATACTATCAAATCCAACCATGCAGCTGCCAGGTGGAGTTTTGAGTGGATTTCTCTAAGGATTGTATTTCTCAGGCCACAGATGCAGATACACTCCCATGCCTTGTGAAAGAATTCCAGGACCACTTTTTTAGGTAAAGCAACTTGTCATTCTTCTAAAGAACACATTTTCAGAAGGCTGTAAAACCTCATTAGAGAGTTTAATGAAATTTAATTGTTCTAAACCAAGGATTATTGTTATATAGTTTTCTGTGTTTTGTGGAAAACATTAAGTGGACTACAATAAATGTCTTTTACTGAGTAATGTGGGCCAGCAGAAGACTAAGCTGCTAAGATGCCTCTTTCACTGCATGTCAGTACACTTAGTAAAACTGCTAAAATCCACTTTGTTCCTGGCAAAAGATTTTCTCCTTGGCACAATGCAGAAGAGATGGGTGATCATCCAGGCTCTGGATGGCACTTTTAGGGGTTACTAGAAAGCTGTTGGAAGTGAGAAAGGTTCTACTTTAACCAGAAAGCTGATTTCAGGTGTTGGTTTGGGGCTTTGCCTGTTGCATTTATTTCTGCAGTGGAGTCAGCATCCAAGTGAATTGAAGATCACAGACACTGTACTGCCTGCTTTGGAAGCACGCTCCATGGTCAGCAAAGGACATCTCAAACCTGGGTAAACATTTTCTTTGGAATGATGTCCAGCTTAATGTAGACCCTGAATTAAATAAGCTCTCAAGATAAGTCATCACAACTCAGTTGCATGTGTTGTGACCTCAGTATTCCCTGGTTTCCATTTTACTGGATTTGTCAGAGGTTTGTATCTGGAATGTTAGCATGAATATTCATTGCCTTTTTTTTTTTTCTTCTCCCTAACTAATAATGTGTTCCACAGCAAGAGCTTATAATAGGGCATGATAACCAGAGAGCTGCATATTGAAAATAAAAGGATTATCCATACAGAAAAGCATTCTGCCTAGCCATATATAGACTTTATGTTTGCTATTTTGTGGTTTTGGTGTTAAACCTTATTTATGGACTTGAAGTGACTTTTCTTTTTTATATGTCTTTAGATTTGTGCTATTTAAGCCCTGAGTGATTGCTCCTAACTGACTCTCTCCCTTCCCCCTCCTTTTTCCTTTATACAAGAAAAACAAGGTCTTTGCATTAAGAATAAGATTGACCACAGGCTATTTTAACATGCCTCAGCAGCCACTGTCTCTCCCCTTTACTTCCTGTCACGTATCCATTTCTACTCATGTGAATCAATCATACCTCTCATTTATAAAATATGGCAGCAATATATATGAAATTAATTTAATAATTAAAGGAAACATTCTTGAAAGGTCTAAAGAAAAATAATTCTTAAAAATCAAATGTTCAGTCCAGTTAAAGCATTGTGCATGTTCCTTGGAGAGGGTCTTCAGTACTGTGTATCTCATGGGTGTCATTGGGTGTAATTGTTGCCATGCTAAATATTCATGTATGAATAGTCTGGAATAAATTCTCTTGTAAATTGACAGAGGGCAAGTTAGAACTGTCCTTGAGTCTCTCATCTGCATCCTCATTTTTGAAAAACTGTCTCGTTTGCATGTGTGTGTGTGTACTTGGTTAAATTAAACAGTGAAAGCTGCTTTCTTTCTGAAACACTCTGCTGCTTCTATCACCTGTTACTAGCACTGGTTATTTATATTGACTCAGTTTTGTGGGGTAGAAACTGGTATAAAACAATTTATGACTGGCAATAGTTCTTTGAGTTGTTGTGCTTGCTGGCCCCACCTGATAGCAGAGTGGGCTCTGCCAGGAGGACTGTAAACACATGCAGCAAGGCAACCTCTGCGGTGGTACTCACCACCTGAGTCAGAGAGATGGTGAGCAGAGAGAGAACGTGGCCAGGCTCACACAGGGAGGTTACAGGATACACTGAAACAACCTGTAGCTCCTTCCCAGGGGCTTCATCAGGAGTCATCCAGCCCCCTTTCCTCCTAATACTCTGACACAAATATTTTGGATACACATGCTGATAGTCATGGCAGAGTATTATCCTTTCTGGTGTATAACTTTTGCTACCAGGTGTTGTCAGTCTTTGTTTATGGGTTATGGGATCTGGATTCATATCTTTCCCTGTTTTAGTGCCATATAACCTGGAACTCTTCTCACCCCATCTTTGTTTTTTCTTTCTCCTAAAGACCTGCATAATTAAGTTTGGTTGGTTTTTTTTCCTTCTGTATGCGTGTTGTTAGCTTTGATATTTTATTCAATGGTGAGAAAAAAGTAAGAGTGTTCACACTCCTCTGTGTGCTGAACACTGACACGATTAAGCCTGCTTCATTTTAATCTTTCCCAGGTCTCATTACTTGCCCAAAGTTCTTCCTCAGATTTGAACTGTGCTCTGAGCACCTCAGCTCCCTCCTCTGGCCCCTGCTCCCAGTGCCTGCATTCACAGGGGCACTGCTAGATGTCTTTGCTGGGGCAAGGTGGCCCCTGGTGACTTGCCTGGGTGCAAGGACAGTGTTGGGCTGCCTGATCCTGATGCTGCCTTAATCCTTTCTGTATCAGTTTGGTGTTTTTAGGATTGCATCTGTGGTGGTTAGACCCTGGCTGGAGACCAGCTGCCCACCAAAGCTGCTCTACCACTCCCCTCCTCAACTGGAGAGGGGAGAGAAAATTTCATGAATGGTTCATGAGCTGAGATAAAGACAGGGAGAAACCACTCACTGATTACCATCACGGACAAAACAGACTTGACTTAATTGAATTTATTACCAATCAAATCAGGGCAGGATAATGAGAAGTAAAATGGTTATTAATGACACCTTCCTCCTGCCTCTCCCTCCTTCCCAGAGTTAACTTTATTCCCAATTCTCTACCTTCTCCTCTCTTAGTGGTGTGGAGGAATAGAGGTTATGGTCAGTTCATCATGTGTTTTTTCTGCAGCTGCTTCCTCCTCAGAAGTCTTTCCTCTGCTCCAGTGCGGGCTTCCTCACACAGGAGACAGTCCTCCATGAACTTCTCCAATGTGAGTCCTTCCCACAGGTGACAGTTCTTCATGAAGATGGTCTCTTTTTTCCCCCCTCTGTGCATCCTTCAGAAAAAGGCTGCTCCAGCATGGCTTTCCCTGGAGTCACAGCCTTCTTTTGGGCATCCACCTGCTCTGGAGTGGGGCTCCTCCAGGGGCTGTGGACTGCCCTCCAGGGGCTGCAGGCATCCCTGCAGACCCTCATGAGCTGCAGGGGCACAGCTGCTTCACCACGGTCTTCACCACGGACTGCAGGGGAAGCCCACTGCAGCACCTGGAGCCCTTCCTCCCACTTCTTCTTCATTGACCTGAGTGACTGCATGATCTGTTCCTCTCACATATTCTTACTCCTCTCTTCTCTGGTCACAATTATTTCTAAACTTCTCTTTTTCCCCCCCCCATTCCTAAATATGTTGTCACAGAGCTCCACAATGCCTCCAACCGCTCCCAGCAGCAGCAAGACACAATCCTCTGCAGATATTGAATTACTGGTGCCTTTTAGACAAAATCAACATGTGCTTGTGCTGCTGAAGAGAACCACAGTCAAACAATCCCCAATACTTATCTTCCTGTCCAATGCACAAGCTGGTTTAAGGCCAAGACCTCTACCAGCCAAGGAACTGGTAGAGACCCTTTGTGGTGGCAGAGCAGCATTTTGCAGACCCAGTACTGAAACCAAAGGGTTTCTGTGCAAGTGCCATGTGGTTTGGCTGGCATCCATGAGGAGGAAGATAGAAAATAATAGTGTGCTCTTCTTTCTTATAGGTATGTATTTGGACAGGTCATAGTTTAGCTTGAAAATTTGAACCAGGCAAAAAGTACTTAATCAAATTCATAACCACACTTGTACAGCAAGCCCATGATATCTCAAGGGATATCAAGGGCTGTAAACTTTTGAAAGTGAACTTCCAGGCCATTTGGAGGAGTGACAAGCTTCTCATCATGAGCTGGCAGGAGAATCAGCAGTGCTGCAGGACACCCAGGCTAGGAGTGGGCTAGAGCTAGATGTAGATTGAGCTAGAGCTGGATGTAGGACATGCTGATCGCCCTGCCAGGAGAGAGAAATCACCTCTTCTTTTCAGTCCCTCCTGTCGCCCAGTGGTGGCTTCTACTGGCAGGAACTTGCTTTGTTGGCGAGGGAAACTGCCTCTGCTGCTGCTGGTGAAATCCTGCATGGGGCTGAGCCTGGGGCAGACAGGCAGCCCTTGTGCTCACGGGGCTCCATCCTTGGAAATGAAGGGGACATGCCAGACGTACTGAAAACTCTAAAATTCTGAAAAACTCCCCTCTGGTCCCAAAGAGGAAAAACAAAATTGTGCTGCATTTCTCAGGGTGGGGTGAGGGCTGTGTCCTGACAGTGGGACTGGCAAGGCTTTTGGGGCCAGGAGCAGACGGGCTGGCAGACGATGCAGGGCTGGTGCTGGCTGGAATGTGCAGTTAGTAGCACAAACACACTTGGATCTGGAGGTGAAGTGGTAAGATATATTTTTTTAATTATTGAGCTGTGTACACATTATAAAACCATTATAGAACCAAAGTATATAAAATTCCAAATTGCAAATACCAGCTTATACAAAGGGGTAATAAAATAAATAATACATTAACTAGCTCCAGTCCTCTGAATTCATAGACAGTAATGGAACCATATACATCAGAAGCCATAAAAATGCATACATTAAACAGGGTGCACAGTGGTAACCGAGGCTTCATCTTGATGCTTCCTGACTGCATGAGAGTCTATTAGTGCTGGGGGATGGGAACTCTATTTGCTACTTAAGCAATTATTGATTGAGAGAGGGAAATACAAACCTCACAGACCAGGCTGGTAGGAAAAAGGGTGAGAACTCAGCTTGACATAACACATTAACACTGTAAACAAAGTGGACTTTGAAGGTTATTATGTATTACCACTATGTGCTGTAGTGCAGGATCTGTCTTGGTGTGGGACACCAACAGAGAGGACTGCACTGTGTGTGCACAGGTGGAACACCAGCACACCTTGCATGTGGAAGGAGGAGGTGTCCTCATCAATGGTCATTCTGCAGATTTTGACAGGGGAAATATTCTGCTCTAGAAATAAACATCCCCTAAGTCAGGAAAAATATGGGGCAAGATCCCTGCCTGGCTCCTGTATGGCATGGCAACACTGGTGTAGCTCAGGTAGCCTTTGTCAGAGAGGGCTGTGTGACACCTTTGTATGTGCCAGAGCTAGGTCTGGCTGGGTTTAGACTGGAGTGCTCTTCTCCCATGGCCGTGGATGTGTTTATTCATGTTATATTATAACAGATTTTCCTGGAACCTGCATGATGCAGGGTACATCTGAGTTTCTGCATCTACAAAGGAGAACAGAACACTGGCCAAGGACCTAAGATCCAACCCCACCTCACTTCAGGCAGGAATCCTTTCCACTCCCTCTTGTTCTGTCTCCTGAAGCCCCTTAATTTTTATTTCTGTGCATATGGTGCTGTGACCCCAAGAAACAGCAGTGTGCAGGTGTTCTGCTGCAGAACCCTTGCTCTTTGAATAGTCCCTCAATGGGAGAATTTGGCATGCTTGGGTTTGTGCATCAAATGGCTTACAGGAGTGGCCTACTCGGAAATTTTGGGGAATCTTATGAATGGAAAGAAACTAAAAAAAAAAAAAAATCAGACTAGGAAGGTAAAAAAGCATGTATATATACTTATATATAATATTATTATGATAGCCATCTGATAACTTCAAATTAAATCAGATAAAAGTCCAACTTATTCCTTGACAGGGTTCTGTTGCTTCTTTACTTCCAATGGGCAGACAGATTCATGCCCAGAAATGTTTTCACTGGGTTTAGGAACCATTCTAAAGCAGGACTTTTTTATCTGTTTGACTTGAGTGATATGAATTTCAGTATCCACTTGCTGGCACTGAAAATTCATTGTGGGGCTCTATAAAGTCTCTTTTCATTTAAAAAGTTCTAATATATTGAGGAAGGAAAAGGGAATTGGGAAGAGAAGTGGAAGGGGAAGAGAGGTTTTGATACTTCCTTATACTATGTCTGCTTTCTCTTTGTCAAGTTTTTCATCTGATGCAAGTAAACTCTATTCCATTGATTTTACTGAATTTTAGTAAGATAAAGATAGAGTACTGTCATCATATAATGCCATATAAGGCACAGCTTACTTTCTCATTTTCGTTCTGTCTACAGACAAAACCTATGTTTGATTCTTGAACACCACTAACTGAACCTGTACTTCTGTCCCTTGCTCTCTTTCTGGGTCAGGCTCTGATCTCTGTTTCCCTGACATACAGCTACCAGGTTTATGCTGGTGTGGAAACTGTGCTCTGTTTGCATGGATGGAGCAGAGACTAGGGCTCCTGGCTCCCTCTTCTTCACTTGCATAAACCCAAATGTGACCCACACAGGAATCCATTAAATTTTAGTAATTAATTTAATGGGGGGAATTAAAAATAAGGAACGATTTGTTTTGAAATATATGTACTGAGCAGATGCCATGCCATCTCAGGTACACTGAGTTGACATGCATTCTGTTTAAAAATGCTGTATGATTTCAACTATCAGAAGGGTTTGGAAAGTGTTATACCCTTGACAATGACCTGTATTACAATTAAAGCTTATAATTATTTGCCCAAGAAGACAACAAGATTTGCTATGTAATTTGAGAAGCATTTATAATACTGCTACCCATGTTGTAAGCTGATTATAAATAAAGTTCAGCAGAATTGCTTCCATCAGAAAATCAGAATTCACAGTCAAATAAAGTGTACAACCCTGATGTGTAGATGCTTCTAACTGCTACTGTACATAAATCAGATTCTGCTTAGCAACTGCTGCATATCATGTTTATTAAACACCTTCTGCTTATTACAGCAGAGGGTACTAAAAATTCTTCATGAAAATTTCTCAAATATCTTTTCACATCTTGGATATTTTTTAAAGGTCTCATTGCAGTGAACAGAATCCTTCTGCGGAAATGGTACTTGGGGGCTCTCAACATGTGCTTCCTGTTCCAGTCAGTCACATGGAAAATGTTCTCAGTTTACAAACCAGACAAATTGTTTTGTGTTGTTGCTTTAGTCCTAAGGCTCAACCCAGCATAAGGAGAATCAGGCTTCCTACTTTCAGTATCATTGAGCATTTTGTTAAAAGTAATGCTCTTTATGAGTTCTGAGAAGTATTTGAAAACGGGCTATTTCATAAGGAGGTAAACTTGCTTCTGTGACCCAGAAGCATGCTGGAGCAAGTGACAGTTCAACAAAGAAAACAACCCTTTCCTCATCAGTGATTCTTTGGCACAAGCCTCTGCTACGAAATAATTTCTCAGGGCTAGTCCACCATTTCATAAGTGACATGCATTCATCACAATGTCCCACATTTACACACTACAACGGGCCTTTTAAACTAGTCACAGATGCTATGGGGGTCTGATAGACTGAAAATAGTCAGCTGCATACTCTGACAGCCATTACTGTCACAGTGTATTCTAAAATGCCAGGCTCCACTTATATCTCACAAAAATAAAATAGTACGAGAAATACCAGCTTTGAAATTACTTTCAGTCCATCTCTTGCAGCTCCTTCTCTGCTCTGCTCTTGTCCCAAGCTTTTTTTGACTGTTGCATGTTTGTCACTTCTTGATCTCTGACTTCTAGTTTTGGTACAAATCAATGTAGTACAGTCAACTCTCAGACATTTGTACTACATTGCTCTATCTTTGCAACTTCTGCCAAGCTGGCCACAAAGTGTTGCTAACCTGTTCATGCAGCTAGCCGGGGTGGAAGACCTTTGTAGGGTTAACCAGGGTTAACCCTGCAAAGGTCTTCCTTTCAGGGTGTCTGAAACCTTCCTTGCAGGGTGTCTGGCCAAATGCTTCTGTGGACTCTGGTGATTACAGCTCTGAACAATTCCTGGCATACATACATACATATATATATATACACACACACACACACACACACACACACACACTATACTGCATTCTTTGCTGTACTCCCTTGGCTCATGGGCAGGACTGTGCTGATTTGAGTGCCCACAGGGCAGCAGCACTAGCACATGTGCCATGCAGACATATCCATAAAATTGCCAAAAGGCTGCACCTCTTCCACCATGGATGAGAATAGGGCCACTGAAACTAGTCTATCAAATCTGAAGTGGATTACTTTGATTCATTGCATGCAAAGCTAAATGGAGTAGCCACACAGAGATTATGGCACTGCAGAATATAGTGGCCAGGTCTCCATCAGAACAAGTGTGAAACACATAGCAGGGCTCTGTACAGCCACTCTTTTCTCTAGGATTGTGGTTGGCATCAGCTCAGGCTTTGATC
>VXAX01004077.1:538070-555570 GCA_013399835.1 Leptocoma aspasia | reverse complement strand
CTTGTTTGATGAAGCCAGGTTTTGCTGCCAACAGGACACCTTTGTGTGCCAGTGTAAAGCTGAGAGAGAATTGCTGTTACTGGGATTTGGTCTCGGGCTGCTTGGTAACTTCTGGCTCCAGAGCTGGGAAGTGGGGAAGGCAGCAAGTGGGAGAGCTTTGCGAGAGCTGCCTGTGGTAAGCGTGAGGCAATAGACTCCCTTTTCTTCTGTGCCCTGTCCTCGAAAATACTGCTTATGCAAGGTAGTAACAAACCAGTTAATTTGGTTCGATGGGCAAAGGGAGGTCTAATTCCACGTAGATTTCAGCAGTTCAATGTGCTGAATATTGTCACAGCTGACTTGAATTCAGAGATTGTTATTTTAACCCTTTACTCATTTCTGTGCTGAGATTTTACATATAAGAAGTTAATCTAAGAGAAATGGTTGCATCTTTTCTGGAAATTTGTGTGTGTATATATTTGTATTATCCATATTTGTATTTGTATGGAGAAAAAAAAAAAAAGACCGTATAGGATGTGTGTGGAACTTTTTGCAGAAGATCTTTTTAACAGATTCCAGTCCTTTCACATTAAAATGATCAAAACAATGAGTTTTAACTAGAAACATTATTTCGATTAAAAAAATATTTCAAGAACAACTCTTTCTAGCTTGTCCTGATAATTATCTTTTTTTAATTTGTAAAAAATATCTACACAGATATCTAAGTTGGAACATTATTAAAATGAGAAACTGTTAGGAATTAAATGAGATGCTTTATACACACATGCAGCAATAGTTCAGGCATACTGCAAGATTCCATGATTATAGACACTTCAGAGATACATATGTACACACACTCACCTGCTCATTAGAAATATTACATTTATATTTAATGTGATTTCTATTGTCTTCTGAAACATTTATATTTATATGCTAGAAAAATATGAACAAAATGGCACTATTTAAAAAATATTTAAATATGCCAGTGGACCTCTCCTGGGTCTTTACTTTGCAGCTTCTCTAACTGGTAAATTAACAGCGATTTTTTCAGGATGCACTTGTAGGATTTGAACATATTTCTCTACTGGAAAAGTTATTTCATAGAAATAAAAATCTGAAGATAGCTGCACCTTTTTATCCAGTGCTGGGTTTTAAAGAACTTAATAGCCTCTCAGTATTTTTAATGCCTGTGATATTACACAGCTAACAAATAATTTCAGAATTCAGTTACCACAATTAGGAATTTGAAGCAGGTGGCTCAATAATGGGGCTTTTTCATTTCATTTATTAGAAGGGGGAGGAAAAAGCCCAGCAACGCAGAGCTTCATTTATTTTCATCAGCTCCACAGTAAGAGCATGGCAATTTGCAACACCAGAATCATTTCAAGTACAGCTTTGCATACATCATTCATTTCTTTAGTTTTAAAAGCTTCTTATCGTTCAACCAAAATTTGAAAAGATAATTTCCTGTCTAAAGTCCAATCTGGTCTGAGCATCCTGGCTGCTTTTTAACACTATGTTGGCTTTCTTGGTAAGCAGATGGAGTGTCGGTGTTACTGCTGCGTGACCCCCAGGTGAGTGTGACTTTGCCTGCGTGTGCCTGCGCGTAACACATCCGCAAGCAAGAGCTGTGCATGATATCCAGCTCGAAGTTTGCCTCACCTTCCCGTTCGCTAGGAAGAGAGTTTAATTTAATTTCGCTTCCGTCCCAAGCCTGGCAGCAGAAGCAGCACGCTCCCAGCAGGAGGACGCAGCGTTTGCAGCAATGCAGCCGCGGGTTGCAGCCCGGCCGCACGCAGGGCAGCGCTCGGCAAGGCTGCGGCAGGGCCGGGGCGCGCTCCATCCTCTTCATCCCTGAAGCTGCTTCTTCCGTGCGCTCTCCGGGGTGTGTGTGTGTGTGTGTGTGTNGTGTGTGGGTGTGTGGATGTGGGGGGTTCGCACCTCGCGGAGAGCCCCACTGCCTTTCAGGGAACGCAGCTCCAGATGCACTGTCGGCCCGAGAGTCACTTTGTTGGCTTCTCCACTAACATGATGTGTTTATGCTGCTTTGAAGAACAACAAAGCTCTGTTGTTCTTGTGCCAGAATAAAGGGGTTTCACACTGCGTGAAGGTGCCTCAATTTCTGCATGTATCGGGAGGGGTCTGGGCAAAGGCTGAGGAAAACATCAAGGAAATGTGGTAATAGTCTAAGGCCAGGTGGCAGGTCTTACCGTGCATTAGCAGGTTGCTCAGGCTTAAGTAAAACAGAAGCCTTAAAGTGGCCCCAGGTGCTGCCACTGATTTGCATCCTCAGAGCGTCTCACAATTTAGAGATCAATTCAATGCTGCAACCACAACTGCTGTTGCAGAGCATGAGCAGGCTATTGCTGTCCACTGTCCATTTGAGAACATGCAGCCCCTTCTATCCACAGGAATTCCCATCAGAAACCTCCCTCTGGTTCACAATACAGACAGACACTTTGTTTGGAAGCAATCTCTCCGAAGACTTTGAAGCCCCCCTGCACTGTACCATGGGCCCTGCGAAGCTGAACCAGCTTGTGTTTGCTACTGGGCTAAGTGCCCAACAAAGAGCCCCTTACCATGGCAGAGAGAATCTGTTACACACGATACCATATTAAGCAATTAACAGGGTTGTGGGGCTGAGCCTAGTGCCTATCCTCTGCAGTTTAATCATTTCTCTGTTTGCAAGGTTTCTAGCAAGTAAGACATACATGTTCCTCGCATTAGCACATCAACAGTGTCTATGGGAAAGGCAGAGACACAACGTGCACTGCTGATCTGCTCAGGAACAGGGTCATATCGGGCAATACTAATCAGAGGAGGTGCAGCTTCCCAGCTGACTGCTCCTGTTCTGATTGCACAGTCAGCTGCCTGCAGACAGGATGCCCTCCTGGTAAGACCTTGTCCAAACGTGTTTGGCTCCATGTGGAAATTTTGCAATTTTTTGTATGAATATGTACTTGATACTAAGCATTATTGAAAAGATTCTCCTTTTGCCCAGGTGTTACTGCTTTGAAACCAGCTAAGGAATATTGGTGATAATTTAAAATTTAAAGAAAAAATGACTTTTAGCCCTTAGAAGCTCTCTTCTGCAGAGGCACAGGAGGGCTACTCCTGTGCCTGTGCACAGGCACAGCCTTCAGGGCTGTTTGAACCTGCAGCCTCAACACAGCTCCACCTGCCCTTGCAGTAGGAGGGTGCCTCAGCCCCAGTCTCAGATTCTGCAGCCCCAGGGAGCAGTTGCCTGCCCTTGGATCTCCTCCATGCAGCCACTCCTCCCACTGCTGGCACAGCTATCTGCTCTCTGACAACCCTGCTCAACAACCCTGTGTAAAATTGTCCTTTCCCATGCTGGAGGGAACACGAACCCCCTGATGTTTCACTTTAGACTGACACAGTCCACAGTTAACATCACCCCAGGATACTGTATGCTGCTTCAGTGTAGCTCACTGCAATACTCAGGGTAATGGTAGGATTACACTGAAATGGGAATAGTGCAACTATGAAATTTGGAGACTGGATCAGTCCATTTACATTAAGGTATCTATGAATAATTTATATGCTGAATATCCAGAATAAAGTGAATTAACATGAAGAGGCAAACTCTGTAAACTGACTCACTCTCTGTGCAGCCCACACAAAGAGGTAAATAGGGAGCCTCAGATAGGGAAAAATGCTATAGAGGATGAAGGAAGGCTTGAGCCCAGTCTGAAGAAAACATGGAAGCACCCAGGGCCTTTCATTCCCCATGTATAAATGGAGATGATTTTATCAGTCATCTAATGAAATTATTTCTGAGTATAACTGAAATAGGGGAGATATGTGTCTAAGATAGATGAATGGACAGATGGTTTACAGTCTCATCCTGTCCACCTGCTGCAGACACAGCTAAGTCTACTACAACTGTGTTATTGGAGAAGCATAGGAACTGCTGGTCCAAAAAAACCCCAGTGAAAAATGCAATGATAGCAGTAATGAAGGCAGCTCTCACATTTGCACAACAGTTCATATTTCCGACTAGCTAATAATTACTTCAAAAAGATGTAACTATGTTATTTTTTGGCAGACAAAAACTTGAAATCCTTATGTGATCTATGCTACCGGTCTCTTCCAAACAGTGGTTGTCTCAGTAAGAAAAGAGACATCAAGACTCTACATTGTGACATGGAGTACACCTGCTCCATCATCTGAACATTGGACTGACTTGCTTACTTTAGAAAGGGAAACATTGACTAGTGCTTAGTTTGTTTCCAGAATAGAACACTTTTCATTCTTTATGACATCCTAAAGTAGCTATAGCCAGATTCTGCAATGATATATTTGACAGTAGGGAGTCCCATGAAGTATACAATAGTTCTTACTGACTTACATGTCATAAATTTTACTAGAGTGATAGAAGACTCACATTGCTTTTTTGATCAATGAAGCATTTCCTTATTAACCAGGGACACCAGTCCTGTCCTTTCTGAAGTTAGTGAGAAATAATATTGCTTCTTATATATTTTTAGAAGGCCTTACTATTGCTTCCAGTGCATCAGTAATGAGTTAAATATTGGTATTAAAATAGTTTATTAGTTTCTAGAACCTGGAATGTCATTTCTGGCTATTCTTCCGTTGTTATTCATTCCCCTGAAAATTTAGGAAGAGGAATGTTACAGCCTTAAATTTATCACTAGAAGCTGATGCATGTTGGTGCAATGGAAAGAGGCTTGTTTCATTTAGGCATTCAGAAACTGATATCTAATTAAATTTTGAAATGAAATGTTAAAAACAGTGGGTGACAGACTGTCTGTAGGCGTGTCCCCTTAGGTGCTCCCTATTTTATTTGTTAATGATCTTTCTTCATTGCTCACACTAAACCAAGCTCTACCAACTACTGCTATAGCGCCATTATTCAGCATTTAATTTCTTAAAAAAAATCTTGAAAAAAAACAACAACTCACACTATATTTAATTAGTTGCTCATTTAAGCCCTCAATGGTTGGTTCTCTCCTGTGTACAGATATTTATCTCTACCTATTTCAAACACTAAAGTATTGTTTTGCAATCACAAGATTCTGGCATTGACAAAAGTGAGGTGATATGGAGTAAATTAATGAACTCCAACTGGTATGGCAAGAATATGCAGGTGACCAAAAAAGACTGAGATCTAATTTTAACTATTCTACTAGGAAAAGCATAGATGTGTAAAGTGACTTGAGAGCAGATATTCAGCATCAACACAGAATTTTAAACTTTTCCTTTCTGAAATTTTTCTTTTTTTTTCTTATTTCCCTATCTCCATTCTGTATTAAATCAATGTTAAGAGACTACTTCTGTGTGACCTTAAATGAATAGAAATGTTCATTACCTTTAGGTCTTTGCAGTTATCACTAAACAGAGATTTGATATTTTCTTGTTGCTTTTTTTTTTGTGTTTGTTTGCTTGTTTTTTTGGGGGGGGAAGGAGGGTGTTGCTTTGTTTTTTGGGTTTTTTTTTTGCTAATCACTGATACATCTCTGATATAGAGAAAAGCAATGGAGAGAAATGCATTAACAAGTACATGCAGTAGTCTTTTCAGCCTGTGCCACTGGATGGCTCAATGTGTCACAAAAGAAATCTCTGTTAGAAGTATATGTTAAATTCAGTTATTCAGTTTGTGAAGAAGCTACTTCTCAAGGAGGATCTGAATATATTTTGCTAAAGGTATGATGATCAGAGCAGCCATGATGGTCATGTTATTGCACACTGTGAAGTTTCCTTTATCTACAATTCTGTAATACCATTTTCAAAACCTCCCATAAAAGATATAAATTCTCCTCCATGGAGAGCAAAAATGGCTTTGGGCATCTGAGTTTGCTTTTTAATACTAAGGAATCAGGAACAGTAGGTAAACACTAATTTGGTGGCTCAAAATTTGCCTATTCATGGACTTGGTAAGAAATGATGTTATGGCTGCTCCTTACCCCGGCTTAAACAGGGACAAAGTCAGGTATATGCTGGAGCATGTGTCTGTGTGTGAAATTAAACCATAAAGTAGAGACACACTTCAGAATAGTTCCCTGCTTAGACAAACTTAACAGTCTGCTGCTCTTCAGTCTGCAATACTGACTTCAAAATAGGTAGATAGGGCTATTTTTGTTATTTGTACCCTGCTTTTCTCTAGGAAATCTAGAGAAACAGCCAAACTCGTTGCAGTTGCTTACATGAGTTGGCAATCATTGTTTTTTTTACCAGTCTTGATACAGGTCAATAGCTCTAATCCAGCCCAAGATTGGAAAGTAAAGCTACCCATGTTTCAGGTCCCTGAGTTGTCCAGTCCTATGTGTTTTGGTTAGTAATGATGGCAGGAAAAAGAAACCAAACCCTTTCCTGTCCTCTGCCATGGATCTTGAAGAACATGATGCAGCTTGCTAATAATGCAAGTCTTTATTTAAGATATAGTTTGCTGTACCAGCCTGAAATGTCAACTGCCTTTTGAATGATGATATATTAAATTGTCTGCATTATAAATATGCTTTTGGAGCTGCTCTGTTTTTTGTGATAACTGTGTTGGATTCTGAGTCATAAAGGTTACAAAACAGATACAATAGACTATCTTCTGCCACAGAGGTGGCATAGTTCAGCATGACTGAGTCACTGCTCTGAAGAGAGACAGAACTGATTTTTATGCAGGGTATTGCAAGTCAAGCCTGAAGTGCATTGGCAGAGCTGCATTGTAGAAGGCAAAAAGCTGCTCCTTAATACATACCTAATTTTACTTGTGCAATTCATATTTTTCCCGGTACTCATCATATAACATTCTAAACTACATTTAGATGCAAGTGACCCAGGATCATTTCAAGCGGTGAAAAGGGAACAAATAAAATTCTGAACCATTATAAATGGTCAACTTGGCAGGCGCCAAGAGTAGCATGTGTGACCATACTAAACAAACTTGGCTGGGAAACTTGAAGTTGGCAAGTATCTTCTACCTGCTGCCTTGTCTGCTTCAGTTTCCCTCTTTCCTCAGCTGGAAAAATCATACTTACTAGAGTAGTGGAGATCTTAGCAAGAGTCATGTTTTCTTTTTCCTCCTCCTGCCTCTGTCCTTTGCTTTACAATCTGTGCTGGTTTGAAAAGGTTTTCCAGTTGGCCATGTCTTCTCTCCAGTAACTCCAGTTTTGTTCTTGCCCTCTTCTGTCTGGACTCTCTGCCCTCTTTGTGCTTTATCTATTTCCCAACAACTTTTGTGCCCAGAACACCAGGTGCAATTCTTTTCTCCTTGCCACCAGACCAAACCCCTCAGCTGCCCACTCCTACCTGCTGTCATCTCTGTCACTCATCTGTTAAATCCCCAGGCTTCTTTTATTCCTAGGCAAATGTCCCTTCTGGTTCTTTCTTGGAACATCTCCTATGGGTTTTCTGAATATTTCTGTGTGTATATTTCTCATGGTAGTTTTGATTTTTTTTTTGGTGTTATCTCCTCTCTTAGTATACAGTAGGGCACAAGACTATTATAATGTTCTGTTTTGTTTATTAATACCCTAACAGGTTTTGCAGCTCATTATTAATGTGAAATATAAATCCACAATGCATCAAAGGTGCATCAAACACTATTAGACCACACAGTTAATGATTCATGTTCAATCCAGGATCATATTGCCCTGGCAAAAATGACCACATAAGGGCAAATAGGTTGATTTGCATTATGCTGTGTCATTAATTTAAAAAAAACCCTTCATCTAAAATGATGTTTTACAAGGAACTTTTCAAATGCCTTGTAATAATCTGCATTCCTTACCTTATGCTTAGCTTTCCATTCGGGGAAAAATAAACCAATAAACCTTGAGGCTGTGAGTTAAATATGTCATTCTATGAAGAAAATTATCCGTATGTCCTTTCAGTCTTTTATGCTTTCCATCTTTTGAGTGTTTAGTAACTAAAGATTATTACACATAATAAATTAGAATCTTAATCAGTAATAAAACTTCAAATACTTCTACCCAGTATATTAGACCTGTAATGTGAATTAATTGTTCACAAGTAGCTTGTTCTAAAGACCAGGTACAAATGTTTTTCAGGATATCCCTAGGAAGGGACACACCTACACATTCACCTTTGTGATTTGCATACTTCTTCCTTCCATTCACCTTTGTGATTCTAGGATGATATAATAGGGTTTTGTTTTTATTTCCAGCAGATGCTCTGGCAATTCAGAGATGTGACAAACCACATTTGCAGGAAAAGGTTATGTATCCTACCTGACCAATTGCATATAGAAATGGCAGACTTCCATGCATGTGATTTCCCTTTTCAATTTTCTTATATGAGAAAATTTTCTTGCATCTCATTCTGAACCTTCCCAAACATAGCCTTTCTCTCTTTCATATGACACAAAAATCGGTCACTAAACAATTACATTTTGAGCTTAATCTAAACAACAGAACAAAGATATCAGTGCTCAAGTGGCAGCAAGTGTATCTTTAGCTGGTTATATAGGACTGTATTGTTTCTGGTTATATAGGTTATATTGTTTGGGGGTTTTAAAAATTTCTGGAACAGTTGTGTTTGTTTTTGATGTCTGGGGTGTGAGTGCTGAGTGCCATACCATGGGGTCTTGATTAAGAGTGAGAGGCAATGTAGCATCTACTTTGAATAGGTACTACATGATAGCTGACCACAGGAAGGGAGCTTTTCATCCCCAAACAGGTGCTTGAATAACATTCTACACGAGTATTAGAGAGAGACAGCATGTGCACTTTGGGATAATTCAGCTCTGTCTGCATGCAGGGTCGAGCAAACAGCACCAATGATTTCATGCCTGAGCCAGGCAGAACTGTCCCTCTGCTCAGAAGGCTGTCTCACACACAAACAATATAAGGCCAAGTAAACAGCAAGCACTCAGGAAACATTTTCAGCCTTACATAAATAACTTTAAAAAAGGGTAAAACACCTCATCAGGCAATCTACTCCTTTTAAAAGTAGTTGTACCCTCTCAACTTTTCACAACTAGAAATGCAGGCAAAGCAGGCTCTATTTTGGGGCTCTGCAGATAAATTATGTATTAAAAATATGCTCCTACTTTAATGATCATTCTCAAAAGGCTCTTTGAAAATGAAGGAAAAGCAAAGTTTACTTTGGTCAAGGAGACGGGACACAATTCTAAGAAATATTCAAGAATAAGTTATATAAAATTCATGAAGCTGGAATATTTACTCTTTTACCCATCAATCTTGACCCAGCTAAGTTACTTTCATCAGGAGAGATGGAATGCTTCATACTTATAGCCTTTCTAGCAGTCAATGCAGTATTGCAGCCAATGTAGCCTGTGTGGTGATGAGATACCGTAGTTTTCACAAGCTTTCATTAGGTTTGCTGTGAAATGCCATGTTCTCATATTAATCATCCTCTCTGCTTTATATCTTAGAAGATGCATTTCAAACTGTTTTTAGAGTACATTATTATTCAGCTGTTCACCAAAATAGACCAATATACATTATAATATGTTTACGAGGTGGCAGTCTTACAATTCAACAATTTAAAACTTACATTCCATCTGACATAGCTACAAAATTGTTTCAAATGGCTGTGCTTACTTTTTGGAGCAAGTAGTTCTAAATGAAAAGGTTGATGGCTTCTATTTGATTATTAGCAAGTAAAAGAACACTGATAGAAATATTGCAGTCAGTATGTTGATATTCCAGGGAGAATGAAAAATGTTTAGTGGACAGTTTAGAATACTGTCAGTATACAGTGTCATGAAAACTGCTGAACTTGCTTCTTTATTTATATCATTGATGTAGGTTTAATACCATTTAAATATCTTCAAAGCCACGTCATTACTGAAAAAATTAGCTGTTTCAACAATAGATGGTAGACACTTTCTTCCTAGTATGCTTCAACCAAATATGAGCTATAGGCAGCTGGAGAGGGACAAAGCTTAGCATCTCCTGTCAAAAAGCAGCCAGGCTGCAGGGAATGCAGAACTCATCACCTCCACCATGAGGTATGCAAGGTCATCTTCCGTATGTGTGCATGGAGTCAGATTCAAACATGTGAAGAGAAAGGAGGTGGAGGAATGGAAGGAAAAGGCAGAAATTTAACCTACTGTCCCAGTAAAAAAATCACAGAGAGCCCATCAGATTCTGCACAGTTTTTCTCTGCCCTGGTAATTTTACTGTGGCAAAGGACAAAACTGATTATCATGTTTTCCTAGTTGCTACTACTATATTAATTAATTCAATGCTTTCAGCAGATGTCTGCATGAAAATACGGCAACTCGACTTGAAAAAACAGATCTTAAAAACAGAGGTCTTAGGAGGTGAGATAATACTCAAGTAAAACAGTAGTTCTCTGAATAACAGGGCCAGTGCTTGCGATATGGAAAATAAGCAAATGAGACCCTGAGGACAGAAAGAAGATGGAGAGAAGGAGCAGAGTTACAGTGTCTCTCCTGAAGTCGAGGTTGGAAAAGTGCTGAGATTGTGTGTGAAGCTACATGTGTGTTTCTGCAGCTTCTTAAAGCCTTGCATAACTCTTCAGTGACAAATGTGTTTGCAATTTTCCCCACCTACCGTTGGAAAGAAAGCAATTATTAATTTATTATCAGAGAAGAAGCTGTCCCAAGTTATCTACGCACATTTGCATCAAGCTATTCTAGTGGAATACCTGTCCACAAATATGCAAACAAGGGGCCTTTAAAGCAAAGAGCACTGGTCACACAGAAGATCCCTGCACTAACAGTACTGCACACTGAAAAGGCAGCACTGTGGGTGGGACTGCAAACATCCACCATCCTCACCTGCCTCTGTGTAGCCAGAGGAGGATCTCCTGTCTCCCTTCCACGCATCCTGAGCCTGTGCTGCTGCCAGCACGTGTGACAACCATTGCCAATTGTGACAGTTGTTTTTGTGAAGGGGGACATCTGTCTACATAAAATCAGGCTGGGGTCTGCAAACTCATTCACAGAGGACATGAAATAGTCATCAGATGGTAAAAATTACCTTCTTGGTTAAAACACAAACTGCTGTCCCAAAAGTGACAGAGACTCTATCTGACTAATACTCACCTGAGCCAGGCTGAAGTTTGTAACATATGTGTTCGGGGGAACCCTTGTAATTGCTGACAGATGGATCTCCAGCTAAAGAGCCTTCCACCTCTACTTGCATCTCTCATGTTTTGAAATGTTAATAAAAATTACCTTCTCCACTATATATCAAAAAGCAGGAACATGAAATTCTTGAAAAATGTATCAATATATACTGTAGATGTCTTATCAATGAGCTGTTTACAAATGCCAGTGAAACAGCCCATTGGCTTTGTGGCTTTTCATAGATGGGGTTGTCTCAGAGGAATATCAACATCAGCCCAAGTCTCTCCTTGGCATCCCCTTTCTCCTCTGATTGTTTCTGTAAATCTTTTGCTGAAAGCCTAAAAGGAAAAAAGTTCTCGGTACAGTTGGTTCCAATTAAGAAAATTAAAGCTATATATTTTTAAGCAAAAATAAAAATTACACAGACAACATTTAAACATTTAAAGCACAAGAATAGTGAATAGGCAGGCAGTTATATTAACTCTTGACAATCTACCTTATGTAACACATTTCCAGGGTAAATGCTTTAGCAGTTCAGTGTTTCTTTAATTTTTGCACAGAAGCATAATTTTTTTTTTTGTCAGATCACATTTTGTAACACAATATCAATCTTGCCATACCCATGTTCTAGACCGGCTGTAGGGATTCTGCTGTAATTATGTCAAAAAATGAAATATTTCAAAATCTGATTGACAGCTTGATTACAATAATGCATGTGATTAAATTCAGGGTGTGCTGGTGTAATGAAGGAGGGAACGTCATTGGTAATTAACTGTGTTTTTGTTAAATTTTCTTGAGCATTTCTTGCTCCTGAGTTGTAGTACATTGAAACCAATGAGACACCTAGTGGTAGCATTTTTTTAGAGTTTTTTAGTGCCATTAGAGGTTGGGGAAGACCAGTTCTTAGCAAATCATGTATTTTGTTACATGTCATGTAAATATTACGTAGATTAGCATGGTCATGAACACCAACACTATGCAGTACAGTGGCATGACAGGAAGGATGCCATGCTATGCTCAAGTATAGAACAGCAGTTTGTAAGTACTTTTTCTTCTCCAGACAACTATTTCTGTATAATAAAGCTTGCCAGAAGACAGACAAGTATGAATTATAATGAATTGCAGTGGTTTATTTTTAATTTTCATTGTATTACATCTCCTTCCAAGGAAACAGTCAATGACTTCTGCCCCTTTTACTTCCTCAAAGAAAGTTTGTATGAGACAATTAATTCACCAAAAAAACTATTTATATGAATATGGATTAACTTCTGATATTAAAAGAGGATGAAATGTGCTAATTTTCATTAGCTTTTTGTTGTTTTTTTTTAACAACATGCTCTTCAGACAAAAACTGCTGTCTCCAATCTTATAAAAGATCTTAGGTGTTTTAGCATGTAGTTTAGAAGTAAAAATATTACCTAAATGATAAATTTTTAGTGCTCTCTCTCTCATGAAACTGATGGATAAATGCAGAGACAAGAAATTATTATTTCCTAGATTTAAATAATTCAAGGTGCCACACAGTATAATTGACTCAAAACTGTTCCTTCATGGGTGTGCTGATATCTGCTAACCTTGATATTTTGCCTGCACATCTATTCCACAGGTTTTACTGTCCTTTCAAATGTGTCCCTTACAACTGCATATTCCATTCCAGGCCAATATTCTTCCCTCGACCCAGATTTTATTCCCTTTTAATAGGCTGTAACCACTGACTTGTCAGAAACCAGGTTACCTATATTTGTTCTATTTTGGGGAGTGAGGAGACAGGGTAGAGCGACTAACAAGGCTTTTGAATTTATTTGGTATTTACTGACTGTAGTATCTTTGAACAAGTGCTACGCTTTCCTCTGCATCTGGGTAACATTCAATAAACTTTGCTTCTTGGCAAGGTATAGTTGGTAAAAATATACAAATAAGATGCAGTCTAATATAACAAAGTGAAAGATAAAAAATATATAAAGCTGGCATACTCATTTATTTTCTGTGAAAAAAATTGAAGAGCTTGCTAGAGGAAGTAACAAGTACACGGTGATGCTCTATTTTTCCCAACACACAAATACATTTTCAAAAATATGTGCAGAAAGATGCTATTTTTTCTATTTTCCAGCAAAAGAGTTAATACGGCATTGTTTAAAAATCCACTGTAGAAAACATATGACAGCTTGGTGACCTTGGAAGTGATAGTGATGTTTTTAAGCAGTGGGAAATACGGAACTGTAGATAGGGAGCACAAGGCACAGAGCTCTCCCTGTTTGCATCAAAAGAGGGTTTAAAAAAATATAACCTCATTCTTTCCTGCATTTTGCTAGAGCCTAATCACCTTAAGAAATCACCGTTTGGTCAGTAAGTCCACAGCTAAGTATAAGCTCACCTCATTCAAGAGATCTATATCCTCTGAGCTACAAAGAATAGCAAATAATAAGTTTATAGAATTCTGGTTTCTTATTTAAATAGCATATAGTGACAACACTACTATTTAGCAGAGAAGTGTTTGGAGGTATGCTAATGACCACAAGAAAATTTCAAACCTCCATAATGTGCTTTAATCACCAGCTGGAGATCAAAAGCCACTGTGTGATTTTATACAGCATGGGCAGCTTCCAGAACTGCCTTACATGGAAAGAGATCAATGGTAAAATTGGTAGATACAGCAAAGCTTTGCAATAAAAGCGTTTTATGTATCTTGTTCAAAGTATTTAAGTGCCTTTTAGATCACTGATTGAACCATAGACATTATAAAGTGGAACCTTTTAATACCAAAATAAATTTGCAGAGTAAAATTCCATTACAGGAAAAAGCATTGCACTGCAACAGGACAGATAATAATTCTTTCACATGTAATGGAACATATGAAATGTTTGATGATAAACAGAAGTTCTTTGCATCGTTACAGCTGGAGCCTATGCACTGCTGTTTGTGTGCATGTGAGTCAATCTACAGTGTAGGATATAGAGTGCCCCCAGATAAAATGCATTTGTACCTATAAATATCACTCTAACTGGGATGGGGGGAGACCTTCACAGTCAAGACAATTCAGTCATTTAAGTAGAGAAAAACTGCCTATGCTTATGAGTTTGGACCTTGACCAAAGAAAACATAGAAATGCTTTAGAAACTCATGAAAGTCCTTTAATTTGGATTCATTTAATGCACTTCAAACAAGCTCTAGTCTTGGAAGCTTCAATTTATTTAAAATTATTTCCTTTAACAGCTTCAAATCATGTGTCTGTTAGCATCACAAAACTGCCAGGAAAAAGTGAAACTTCAATGGATCTCACTGTGTAGCTTTTCTTCCACAGCATTTTCATCAATTCTTCTAATACTTCGTCCCCTTTCCATTGAATTATTGGGTACTCTGTAGAGACTGGATCTCTTCTACCCCATATTCCATTCCTCTCTTTAACAAATTAACTACTCGGGGAATGAAAAGAGATGATATTTTAAGAGAGTTGCAAAATTTAAAAATATTTTTCCTGCCTCACCATCTTAATTTTGAATTTAAAATGTTTTGAAAAGTACAATTAATAATGTCTTTTTAATTCATAATATAGAATTAAGAGTCAAGTAAACCAGGTCTTACTTTGAGATTTGTTACAAATTTCCTTTATCACTTCAAGCTAAACAAACTTTACTCAGTATCTCTGTGTCTGATTCTTCATTTGTAACAAGGGGTAAATATTTATTTTGCTGAAGTGATTCTTTATTAAGTTCTTTAGGAAGTTGACCCTAACAAAAATGAATTTTGTACATTCCTTTGGTGAGGAAAACTTAGTTAATGGCCTTATCTCATGGGGAACTTTTTAGACAGATGTATAGTTTCTTATTCACTGCATTCTGAAGGAATTAATAAACAAAAATTTAAATTCCTTCCCAAAAATACGAAAATTAGTCTAACTTGTAAAGACACCTGGAAAGATTGGCAAAAGCAGTTTTGCTCCTATCTACCTTTTAACAGGACTCGGACACAATCAGGTGTTGTACTGGTCTCCTAAAATACACACAAGCTCTGAGGTTACTGAGTAGACCACTTTAAATTCTCTTGAAATGTTTATTAATGGATTTACAAGACAACTCTGGAATGCTATACTGATATTCGTAGAGAATAGTGATCATTCTTTTAAAGTTTAATAAAGGCACACTAGATGAAAAAAGCCACAGACTTAATATAATTTATATAACCTCTTTCCTCTGAGGAAAATAGTGTGAAATGTGAATGGGAGGACAAAAAGTAAGTTTGCAGCAAACACATTTTTCCCTTAGTGTCAGTATATTCCCACTGCAGGGTAACAAGTGGATATGATGGGAAGTATAATTCCTTGTACACCAGAGTAGGTGCACGGTGGGTGCATGGCAACAAAAGGGAATCAAAAACCTCCTTGGAAAGTGATCATACCACTGTTCTTTTTCAGACTGTTTATGGACTCTGACCACAAGGTTTTCAGCAAAATCTTTTGTGGTCTTGCCATTCAAGAGGTCTGCAATTTGAAGAAAATACCGGGATGATTTTTTGATACAGTAACCTTAATCTCTACTCCCATCTGTGGTCCTCAACCCCCAGTTAGGACAGATGAGTGTAGTGCATGAGTACTCTTTTATTGAGTATCTGTGGTGGCACAGTCTCCCCATTCATTTTGGAATTGTCTACTAAATATTTTTTTTTATTATTTTTTGTGGTTTTAATGCACTGTGTGTAGTATGACATGGTGTTTGAGCAATGTATACACATTTTTCTTCTCATTTTGCAAAGTAGAAAAATAAAGAAGATTGCAGAAAGAGAACACATACTGGAATTATAAGACATTTAATTCCATAATTTTTGGAAGAACGGGAATATGAAGGACATAATTTACTTTAGAACTTGAGTACTACATTCTTTTAAATAAAAATGTGATTCATATGTAGAAGTGGAATATTTATTAAATTTCTCATTTAATTTTCTCTATCAGCATCTTAAAATGTTCATGAGCATTCATGAGCCCAGTAATTCAATACTAAAGTGGATGGTACTGCAAGTGAAATGTTATCATTTCTGGCAGTGTTCTTCACTCAGTTCAAACAAACTTTTGGTGTTTCCTAGAACAGTAATACCCTAGAACATACAGAACAGTTCAGATTCTTGAACATCTCTAGTAGTACCTAGTATTTCAGAAATATATTTCTATTATTCTTAATGTAGCCCAGATGGTCAAGGAAATCTATGTAAGTGCCATCATGATGAACACACTACAGAATGATAGTTCTTTGTTTGAAGCTATTTAGTACCTCTAAAACTGCAGCATGTGAAGGTGGCCATGAAATCATATTGCCTTTTTAAAGGTTTGAAACACCCAGTAAATTAACAAGACAAAATCATCGTCCTTTTGTTTTCCTGCTTCATCCCCTAAATTCCCTGTTTTGCCATGTCTTTCATCATCTGCACCTCTCTCTCACTTCACAGCTTGGCAGAATCAGGAGCGGATGTGCCAACATTTGTATGTGACAATGAAAGGAGGAGGAATCACCGTCCCTGGAGGTGTTTAAGGCAAGGCTGGACTTAGTGCCCTGGTCTAGTTCAGCTGGACTTAGTGCCCTGGTCTAGTTCACCTGGTGGTGCTCGGTCACAGGCTTGTTAGCGTAGGGTAGGAAACACATAATCCAGCACAGCTTGATTATATGCAGGTGCTTTATTGTGAGAGAGCGCTCCCAAGAGTCTGGGGTATGCAGACCCACAGAACTCCGACAGGGGTTTGAAAATGGACATATTTTATACCTTTCCATTATATAACTATCTGTTAATCATTAAACTTACATTGTTCTTTGTATCTATTGATTTCACCCAAGTGTGAGCTCCTGAGCCCACCAAGACATCATTTTCCATGATTCATATGTATACATAATAATAATGTTCAATTATCAGATCATCATCACATCTAACAATCTTATCACTTTTAGTAAGTGTACGTATGTCCTACACCTAGTACGTACGTCCCAGACCTTATCCCACGATCTAGTACAGGTACATTTTCTCAGGCCTAACCACCCTTTTCCAAATACTATACCCATAAATTTAGAGATATTTTAACCCTATACTATCAGGCTGGATTCGATGACCTTTTCTAACCTAATTGATTCTGTGCTATCAGCTTGACAAAGGCCTCCCAAATTTATCACAGCATAAGAAACCAAGGTTTCTTGTATCACTCTCAAATTTTTTCAATGAAAAGAGCTGTGAAAGGCTAGAACAGGCTGCGCAGGGCAGTGGTGGAGTCGCCACCCCTGGAAATGTTCCACAAACGCGTGGCTGTGGCACTCGGGCACGGTTTCGCGGTGAACGGGGCTCTCAGAGGGCTTCTCCAGCCCAACCGCCTCCACGGCCGCAAACGACTTCAGCTCTTGGCCCATCTCGGGCCGCGGTGCCTGTTGGGAAGTGTAGTCCGTATCGGACCCTCCCGCGGCCACTTGCTGCGATAATGGACTACACTTCCCT
>VXAX01004077.1:430958-538058 GCA_013399835.1 Leptocoma aspasia | reverse complement strand
CCCTGCAGGCACCGCGACCAGGGAGGCGCGGGGGCGGCGGGCCGCGCTCGGCGGACCAATGGGCGCGGGCGATGCTGGGAGGTGCCGCCGGGGCGGGCGGGCCGCCTGGGGCCGCGGGCAGTGCGGGAATTTCGGACCGGGAGGAAGGAGCGGCGCCGGGCCCGCTCGCGCAGGAGGTACTTGGAGCCAGGGGCTGCCTCCGGGCTGCAGATGTTCGCGGGTATTTTTAGGAGGCGAATTTTGGGGCACTGTTTCGCGTCAGCTTCGCCGTGCCGAGCATCCCCGGCCCTTCTGGCGGATTGCGGGCGGTTTCCCCGCTTCCCTCGCGGAGGAGGCCGGTGGTACCGCCGGGGCCCGCCCGAGCCTTGTTCCTCCCCAGGGGTGGGGAAGGCGCCTTCCCTTCCCTTCCCTCTCCCGGCCCAGCCCGTGGCGCCGGAGGCATCTCCCTGGGCCGGCAGGGAGGGAGGGAACGGGGGCAGTGGGGCAGAGCTCCCACAGTGTCACCCTTGAGGTCTGGGCCCCTTTCCCGCCTTCCCGGGCGGTGGGCTCTAAAACTGCCTTCGGTAGCAGCGGCCTAAGTTGTTTTGCTTCCTGTTTTTTTTTTTTTTTTTTTTAAAGCACTAAAGCTAGGTGGAGGAGGCTGAGTAAAAGCTATGCTCTGTGCCACTTTAGAGGTTCGTCACCTTCGGGATTGTCTCGGTGTGGCGTCACCTTGGCTGTCAGGCGTTCCTGAGTTTTGCTTTAAACTTTTTATTTTTTTAAATACAGGCCTACCAATCACAAAAATCTTCGGTTTTAGGATCAGGAAAGGCCTGGTGTGTAAGAATTGGGCTAAGCTGGTTTCCGTCATTGGTTGTGGTTTCTCTTCACTTCCTATTTCTTGCTATTTGACTTCCATGTTTCAAGACTTCAGCAGTCGCAGACAGGGTGAACTCTGTTGTTCTCTTTGTTTTTCAATTTGTGCTTAAGCACTCCTAAGAACTATAAGCTTTTATTAATTTATAGGGAATCCATGGACCCTTTTTATGGCTAAGAAAAATACAAAAGCTGTTGTGAAGCTTCCTGTAACTATTACTGTGTCAAAGGGCTTGTGCTTTCACCTGTAGGAATAAGCTGTCCACTAAATTCTTGGGGATAATCCCCAAGTGAGGTAGGATTCCTGATGAACTTCAGAGCTGATGATTTTTATACAATGTGCTAAATTATCAAAAAGCCTTTTAGTGTCTCACATGTATTAGGTGTTTGCAGTTGGTATAGAGGTGAGGTGATTTGGTGTGACATGATTTGGTACCTCACAATACTCACTGTTTTTTATTGCAATAGCTGAGTGATGATTAAGATTTTTAGGAGAACCTTAAATAATCTTAAAAGAAACTTTAGAAAAAGGTAATGTATTCTTGAGAAAGCAATTTAAAATTAGTAACACAGTAATTCCTCTTGTAAATGGCTGTTTCCTACCTCTGAACAAGCTGCATTCTGAAATATTAAGTAATCTTGGTTTGTTTAGCAAAAAAAGGAAAAAAGGCATTTCCTTGGTCCCCTATGGTGCCTTTGTGATTACATATTTCTCAGTAATTGTGGTCCACCAATGGCATTTATTCATTTTGTCTAAAAAGAATTTTTTTTTTTTAATTTCTTGGGAAAGAACCATAGTGCCTCTTCTTCCATAGGTGCCATAAACTGTCAGTATCTGAATCAGGAACTTAGATGGGGGAGGTTCTCACAGACAATGATCAACCAGTCACAGAATGTCTGATTTATGCAGGAAAGTCTTTGGTCATCGTCTGCCTCACTTGGTGTGACAAGTCACTAACACATGAGTTATTTTTTGTGTTGTCCCTCCCGTGAAACAGCTCTACAGTTTTCAGGAGTCTTTAAGTGTCATGTTATTTCTTCCCTACTCCTTGAGCAAAAATTTAGTTTTGTTTCCTCCTTATCTTATTTTTTTTCAGGCAGATGTGGATTTCTTGCTTTGACTAATGAACAGTTTTAATGATACATAGATTCCAGGTCTTGCTGGAACTACCTGCTCTTCTAGGAGCACAGGTCACCAGCATACCTTCTCTGGGTTGACAATGAAAATACATCTTACTAAGATAAACAGCTGTAAAAATTCTAATTTCCAGAGAATAAAAGAGGAAGATCAGGAAGCAACCAGTTTGACTTGACACACAGCAGAAATTCCTTCAAAATAAATTTGTTTTGTATTCATTTCAGAGTTTTGTTGATAATGAATGACAACAAGAATTGAGAAGTGGCTATTCATATTTATTCTAAGAGTTCAAGTATCGCTGAAGTAGCAACCGTAGCAGACAACATTTGTAAAGATAACACCACTGATATGCAGACAATTTTGCATCAATAGTGCTATCTCAAGTACAGTGCATTCTGTTTCTTCCAAGATATTTTATTAGGTAGAAGCCTTTGTAGTACTAAGAGGCTTCTGAAGAGAGTTTAGACAAATAGACTTCTGTTATTCATACTTCTTAGTAGGAAAATTGTAGCGACATAAAATGCTGCTGTTTACAATCATGCACCTTGAATATTGTTCTTGGCAGGCACCTTAGCTAAGTAGGGTCGGGTCTGACACTTGAATGATAGTACAGTACTTGACATCCATGGCACTGTTTCCAAGGACTTTAGCATGATTGCAGGAACTAATGAATTAAACTTCACAATACCTGTGGATAGAAAATATTTCCTTTTGTTGATGGGGAGAAGTATTGAGAGGAAAGTTTAAATTTTTTTTTCTTTTTGGAAGGATGGTGGTGGTGAATTTTTAAAGGTGATTTTAGGGAGAAATAGATGGCTTTATTCCATTTGTGCAATGTACAGTAGACAGCTCTATGTCATATTTGTTGGTGCATAAGTTTCCTGACAAACCCCTTGTGTTTACTGTATTATGATTTGAAAAGCATGTAGAATGTTATAATTTGTATTAATTTTAATTGTCTTCTTTCATTTTTTTTAAATTGTGGTTTTTTTCCAAGTTCTGTCTTTTCATGTAGATAGTTTCTGCTGTGTCCAGGTGTCTTTGGTTTCAATCAATGGAAGATATTTGAATGGATTTATCCAAATAAATGTGAAAGCATGTGCAGCCATTGCTTAAATATTTCCTTGGGTAACAGCTTTTTTGCAAGAGATTGAGTGCTTAGTATTGTGCATGCTGCCCATTGCAAGCGATCAGTGTTTGGCACCTATGGCCTGCTGATAGTTTGACCAACTTGTAAGTAGGCAGAGTGCCATGTTAACAGATGGGTATGAATGCAGACAGCCAAGAAACCATGTATGTGTATCTAGTGTATTTGTTAAGGGCAGGGTTCCCAGCTGGGGACGTTCAAACTTATGTCCATTTTGAATTTTTGCTTTTATGGATAAAGGGAAGTTGTCATTAACAATTTTTTTTAAAATAAATACCTTCAGGCATACAATTATTGACCATGTTAAACAAAATAAGCGGGGGTGTGGAAGAAGAAGGAAGCACCAGCTCTTCCTTTGATACTCTTTAGGAGCTATTTTAAGTAAATTTAATTCCTTTTTAGGCAAGGCTGCTATCGAGAGTCTCACTGTGCATGTCAAAGATGTGGTGTGTATCAATAGGTTTGTTTCACAGGCTCGCTAGCCTTATTGTGAGAGAGGCTACAAATTTTTCTTTTGTGGGCAACAATCTGTCCAGCATTCAAGCACCTGAGTGTGTCTGTCCAAGTCTTGCCCGAATTATTTCTAATGACTCAGAGATCAAGGGGGTGCAGTTCTTCAAGCCCTCTGCATGGTTCTTATGTTGACAAGAAGTTGTTTCTTAGCTTGAGGACAAGTATGCTCTTTTTGGATGCGTTTTGGTGTCCTTTAGATGACAGTGTGTGTGATCTTGTCCCACATCTGAGTCACTGGCCAATGCTGCTGCTTTTTGCACTTCCTTGCTTTATCTGAGTCAGCTTTGGGGCTCTAGACTTCTGGTTTATTTCATTAGCACTTCTAATAATTTCAGTCTGTCCTTTGTTTTAATCCATTTCCTGATTTAGATGTCCTGTGAAGCTGCTTAAAGGCCTGCAGTGATCTTTCTGGCCTGCTCTTGTAAGTGATATCACCACAGCCTTTTCTACCGCTCTGTTCCTTCTGACACTTTGACACCATTCCTTTCTCATTGGTATGGTCTTATCTAAGCTGGCTGGAATTGTCTTTGGTGCTTGAAAGTCTCATTTTTCTCCTGTAGAAAATCTGGAGGAAGGATCTTCCTCCAAGACAGTAAACTATGTATCACCTTGAAGATTAAAAAAAAATAAAGACAAAGGGATGTAGAGAGGAGTTTCTTGAAGACTGTGTGGATAATGATGTGGGTAAAGCTAGTTTTAAAATTTTTGTATAAGATGTGTCTTGATAGTAGGGAAGAATATTAATGTATAGAAGTGGAAATATGGAAAAGTAATGCAGAATTAAAACATGCTGTTTTGTGCTAATTATGAAGCTTTGTGCAGTGTAGGTATTGATAAATACCAATATCTTCCTGTGATGTGAGTATTTCATAAAAGTGTTTTGTTGAAGTTTCTCGTTTAGATATAAGTAATGTATTCAGATGTGGTTCCATGACACAAAGATACTTCTCAAATTAAAAAGGACCCTAAAGTAGAATTTTGGCCTGGAATGATGCACCTTCTTTTTTGTATTTATGCATGTATTGAGTGACTGTGGTATCTGGAGACTGCTTGCTGCCAGAGTCCATTACTCTCTGACTAGGTTCTTTCAGATGTTCATGTATAAAGGATGTAATATTTAATACCAAATTTACTTCTTTGAAGACAGTTGATGCTATGTGAGATTTCTGATTTAGGAGAGTGATATAAAATATACTGAAAACAATACAACTGGTAAGTTACGCTTGGCAAATACAGCAATTGCAATGCACAGTTCAGTGAAGGTACTGATGTGGTTCTCATTACTGGTCTCTGTAGTATCTGGTTTTTTACAGCTAAGAGGAATTCCTCATATTACTGCTGAAGACTTGCAGTTTTTCAATATGCAGGTTTAACTCTAGGAACACTGATGAGCTTTATTTCATAAATTTAATTTTTTCTAAGTTTAGACCTGTGATTTTTTCCTGATTGATTGAATATGATAGATTCTGAGATCCTTTTAGCATGTATTATACAAGGTCTTGTAATAAGTTTCTCTTGTGAAGATTTTTGCTGTCAATTTTTTTTGTGATACCTGAAAAAATTTGTTGTTTTTCATTTTAAATTAATGCCAATGAAACTGCCTACTGCATTTCTTTTCAAGTATCTTTGTAGTAACAAATTATGGCTTAAACAACCCATTCTCTTTTGTATTTCTAACAGATTTCTATGTAAAATAAGTTGGATCAACATGTAACCTATTTTTTTTTCCTTCCCTTCACCTTCTCTAGGGAAAATGCCAAATAAGAAAACGGCTGGAAAAAAGAAACTTGCTCAACTCCCTGCAAAAAAGAAACTTGCTGAACTGTTTGGTCTGGGGGAGGTTCTTGCAGATACATCAAGAAAAGAATGGAAATTAGGTGTCCCTGTAGGACAGGGAGGCTTTGGTCGCTTATACCTTGGTAAGTGTAGCTATCTTTGATAATTCTTTAAAATGGAGAGCGGATGTTTATCCCTATTCAAAACAATGAAAAATTGACCCTAAGTTAGAAATATGAAGTGTCTTCACATGATAATTTCTACTAGAACCTTAGCTTGGGTCATGGTGTTGGAAAAAAATGACAGAAATAGACAAATGGTCACTTTAAGAACTAGTTTTATGAGTTTCCAGTGCTTGTTCATTCTTTTTAAAAATCAAAATCTTTATTACTTTTTAGCCATGGAAAGGATAGCTTAGTAATGCAGTTTGAATTTTGGTCTGGCTGAAAGACTGGATTTTTTGTATGCGTGTCTTTATAATGATGAATTCTGAATTGAAACTGTCAATGTGTATTATCTGGAGGCTACTGGTCAGCCAGTACTTGGACTGATTTTGACTTTGATATTGCTTTTATTTTTTCATTGCCTTGTGAACTTTTGGCATGCCATATACTTTTTTTAATGTAACCAATGCTAAAAACAAAGCAAAGTGTTGAACTTTACAGTTTAAAGTCTCAGTTCCTGTCTTGTTTTGCAATTCTGTTACAAGGAAAACTTCTTAAAGTGAAATCGTGTTCCATACTTAGTATCTCTTTCACTTGGACAGATGAACAGATAAGAGATGTCTTGAGACTTCTCTGCTTCATTGCCCCTAGTCATTTTTCAAACAATTCTGAAGGGATGAAAGTTAATGTGATCATTATAATATAGTCTTCCTCATTTTGGGGAAAAGGTTGTACTGGATTCATACTGAGCTGGAAAACAGGAAAAAAATCTGTCCTGCTTTTAAAATGAACAGACTGCAGCATAAGTGGGTTAAGGAGAAAAAAACAGGACCAGTGGGTGGCTTTTTGCCAAAGAAGATTTCAACTTCTTACTCAGCCTCACTCAATGAGCTACTAAATTTACTGGAGTTCCAACTCACTCAAATTCCTGCTTTGTTCAAACCAAAGCTTGTTCTCTGCTTCCTCGTCATTTGCACAAAGCTGTGACCCTGACTGTTCCTGTACTTTGTAGTTGCCTAACTTGATGTTCTTCATATCTGTATCTTCAGTCACAAATGCCAACAACTTAGTAGCAACAGAAGGTCACTTTTGGATACGTGGCATGGCAACATGGAATTTATTTTTCTTCTTTATGTCCACAAATGTGTATGTTTATAATAGTCCTAGAAAGCAAAGGGAACACTATTGAATAGGAAAAAGTTACTGGATAAAAAAAGAGAACACCTTCATTTAGTAATCTGTGCATACTCCTCAAAAAGAAGGGAGAAGGCAAGAATGCAATATCTGTATACAGTAGCCTTCACCTATAGCGTGATTCTCTCACCAAAGGGTAAGGTACTGGCCTATGTTAGTGTCAGCACATAGTTACTTTGTTGTGTGTTTGTCCATCCTGCATAACAAGTGTATGCTGTGTGACAGTTTCCTCTCCTACTACTAATAAAAGCTTCCTTTTTAACAGCTGATGTTAATTCTTCAAAGGCGGTTGGCAGTGATGCTCCTTATGTTGCAAAAGTGGTAAGAGAGCATTTGAATCTTTACTTCACAACTTGAAAATATTTGTTTAGAATAGAACGTGTAATTTAAAACATCTTCTGAAAATTATGCGATTGCAAAGTACTGTTTAAAATAAAAGTGTGGGGATAGAGAGGAATGCTACTGAGAATTGGGACTCCTGTGTATGAGGAACATGATAATGGAACATCAGTGGAGTTGAAAAGGATCCATGAAATGGATCAGATTCTGTTTCATTTGCTTCCTATGAACAGCACATATATCAACAAATGAATGAAATCTGTCTAGCTTTTGGAGAATTTCTGTGATTCAGCAGTGAGTCTCTGTGAACTGTTGCTCACCACTGGATGTTGATAAACTGACAGATGGCTCGTGACTAGAAACAGCAAACTTTAATTCCTGACGTCTCCACAAAGTTCTTTAAATGTTTTTTCCTAAACCACATACATGTTCTGATTTCTATTGAACTAAAATAACATTGACATAATTTTTTTTACCTAATGATTAGAGAGAAGAAAAAGTGTTGTTGATAGCTCATTTTTAGCCCGTTGTAGCAAACCATCAAATTCTTATTACTTGAATTTTCTTATGGTTTTAGTCTAAAAAAAGTTATTTACTTGGATTTGGCTATTTCTCTTCCTAAGGTATAAAGTATTTTTTCTTAAATTCTGCCAGAGTATTTTGTATAGATATGGTAAGATCTTACGAAGTCTTAGTAAAAAAACAGGGAATATGGGAATAGTCATAGTAGATCCAGACCCTTTGTTTTCTTGTTGGCAATTCTGTTCCTGCAATAAAAGTGAATTCCAGAAAACTGTACAAGAACTACAAGAACAGTGAAAAGATTAGTTTTTCAGTGCAGTTCAGAACTGCACTGTTTTAACATTTTATTTATTAAACTATATGATAATACTGAAATACCTTGCTGCAGTAGCCAACCACTTTGTGTATATGTTAGTGCTTTTAACATTTGTTCCTGAAACTGTAAGGTTAGGTTAAATTAGAGTAAAATACATTTTAGTTAGCATGTGCCTTTAATCTTGGTATTTACATCTGCTGACTAAAGGGAAATTCTAGAATACTGCTTTTGATACTGTTCAGACACCCCAAGGTACAGTTTGTGATGACCCTCCCTCTGAAATGTCTTCCCTTGCTGAAAAAAGCAGTGCTTGCTAAGCAAATGTCAGACTGCCACACTTTCAACATCAATCTGCTGCTGCCTTAGGTGTTTGTGGGCAGGAATTCCAGACAGACCAGGAGCCCCAGCCTGCGGCTGTGGGGTGGCAACCTGTGTTACTGTGTTCAGCCTGTCCTCTTGAGGGTGGGGGTGTCCATTGTGCCTCTGTTTTAGAGGCAGATAACAGGAGTGGCTTGCCTGGGAGAGGCAGTGGCTTCTAATTACTGGTTCCTGCTGAGTTTGGACTGATCAGGAAGCAGAGCGCCATTTGAACTTTCATGGAAGAATCTGGTTTGACTTGCTGTGAAAACCATCAGATATGCATTACTTTATGCTGTGAGTAGTTGCTATCACCCTCTTTTCCTGAGTTTGAAACCTGTCCATCTTGTCTCCACTTTGGGCTCTTAATATAAGAGTTGCCCCAACTTTTGGGTTGCTCCTGTGCTAGATTCACTTTGTTGCAGCATTTTGTAAATACCTCCATTGCTAATATCCCAGGTGACTACTCACTTTTAATTTGACTTTTATAATTTTGTCTTTATGGCAATAAAGAGTAGCCCCAGTCTTTATGCTAGCCTCACAAATGACCCATAACATATTATGCCTCTACAGTCAGGTATAACACAACTATGGATAAGAGCCCATTTTCTAATGCCTGGGTGGATTCTAGTTTTTCCATCAGCTGAAGCAAAGTGGTTAACAGCTTTGAACAATTATTAGTGTTTAACAAAATATGTGCTTCTGTAGTAATGTTCTTCAAATTAAGCTATTAAAGCAGGATGGAAATTGGCTTAGTCTTTGACATATCCTCATAGTATTGATGTCTGAGCAGTATGAAATGAATCACAGTTTTTATTAAAAAAAGAAATGCTTTTTAACATGTGGACTTTTCAGATGTCATTGTTCAGGAGTGGATGCAGGGTTTAATTACACTTCATTACATTGCTGACTGAAAAAGATCAGAATTCGTAAAACACTACTTGAAGTTTGTTCAGTTTTGACATGTACTCTATAATCTTTAATTTCAGTTTTATAAGTCATGTATTTTGAATGACCCTGGGCATAAAGCTGTAGAAATTTGTGTTTGCACTCCTACTGGGCTATTATGGCAAATATTGGATGCTGTGTAAGCTTTTTTAGCATCATATATGCATTTATTTATCTGTAGGTAGAAGTAATGGTATTGTGGGAAAACACCTTCATAGTCAACATAAAGATCTGGTTTATGGTTAAATCATTTATCCATTCTCCAAGTATGAAAAGATAGCAGTTTTTTCTTTCAGACCAGAGAAAGATATACATTTTCAGCACTGAGACATACATTTTTGTGGAATAATTTATTTATGGATACTGTAAGAATTTTTAGCACCTACTTTTTTTTTTGCTGTATTTTAGTAGGAAAACAACATTGTTCAAATCTATGTAAATTAAATAAAAATTATATATGAGAATTCGTATTCTAATAAGTTAGGGTGTTGATAGATAAGGCTACACACGATCAAGTGAATAGGTCAAGTAATGTGTGTGTGAGGTAACTGCAATAGAAGAATTAATCTATTTAACCCTTTTCCTCTGCATATGTAATTTCTGTATTGCTAATTTGTTGTCCATTGTGGATGAATAAACTAACTGTGAAAGTAAATGTGCAGGTACCAAAGTTTGTGTGTGTTCATTACACAAACTGTCTGATCTTTCATTTTGTTTTTTTTTTTTGGATTCCTCCTCACAAGGAGAGGCCAGAAAGCTGTCTTGGCTCCACTGTTTATCAGGGCAGTGCTGCTGGAGAAAGCGAGGTGGAGACAGGCAGTAGCTTTGTGATGGAGTGTCCAGGCCTAGGAGTGGTGCCCGGGCTGGGGGTGTCTGCTCCCAGCGTGTCCCGTGCTGCAGCCGAGCGCAGCAGAGCCCGCGGGCAGGGGCACTCTGAGCCCTGCTTTGCCCCAGTGACACTGGACAGCAGGGAGCCTCTCTGAGCTCAGTGCTACACTCTGGCCTGGAGCAATTTGCTGGGTCACTACATCTGCATTTAAAAGTTAAAATTAAACCCATTTAAGATTGATGAGTATCTAATGTCATGTGATTGTATTATTCTTGAGTTTCTTTGCCAGTAATTGCATGTGTTTTGTTGTTAAGTGTAGGATATTCCAAAATGGGTATTTTCACAGAAATAGAATTAATTTGGATATATGTGAGTAACTAGACAAAAATAAATTGCTTAAGCTCATCTCAAAATCACTAAAAAATTACAAGAATTGAGATAATTTTTTTTTTTACTTTTTTCTTTACCATGTTCTGGAAATGTAGAATCAAGATACCTGCCCATCTCCTGTTCTTGCAGTATTTCAAATCTTTGGTGTTTTCATAGGAATTTCTCTCTTGAACTTTACTTGTAATACATGGTTCCCATAGATTTGTCCCTTGAAAATGGAACTGAAATGTACTAAATACAAGATGGACCCTGAAATTGAAATAGGTGTAGTTCTTATAATTTAGAGAAAATTTGAAATCCTCTTATTTTTATCTTGCTCAACTAATGTATGAAAGGAACAGAATACCTTACGTTCCATAAGAATTCAACTTTTGTTAAGATTTTTTTCATTGTATCATTTCAGGTGTTATTTTAAAATCACTAAAGGCTACTGCAACTGATGTAAAATAGCTGTAATCTGGAGAACCTGAGATAACATTTAATGTTCTCTGCTAAACTTCTGCCAATAATTGTTAATATTTCTATACATTTCAGTTAATTTCTTATTCTTTAGTCTTTTACTGTGGGACAGTATTATTTGGTACCCTTAATGTCAAATCATTTATAATAAAAACAGCTTTTAGAGCTAAATTTCTTTTGTAGTAAGAAGATATTCTAGTGAGTTTATCAGCATCAGGTAAAGCATTTGAGGGAGAATGTTTTTATAGGGTGAATGCTTCAGCTTTTAATAATTGTTATACAATTATTAAATTGTATAACAATTATTAAATTAAATTAAATGTTATACATTATATTGTTATACAATATATTAACACAGCAGTTTTTAACAAGTTTTAAATTGTCTTAAAGGAACCCAGCCAGAATGGACCTCTTTTTACTGAGTTAAAGTTCTACATGCGAGCTGCTAAGCCAGATGAAAGTAAGCAGTCTATTAAAATGTTTTTAATGAACTGCAACCATTTATCAAAATAGAGCCTGTAGAAGTAAAGTAAGGTTGGACTTTGAGAATCTCTTTAGGTAATTTTCAAAATAATTTAAAAATTATTATTATTATTGAAATTGAATTCAGATATACAGTAAATTAGAGGATTTTGGTAAGAAGTTCTTTGTAGTTCTGTTGGTAGTATTGTCTAAATTTAAACTTGAGTTGCATCTCTATCCTTACAATGGATATGTGATTAACTTTCCTGTATACTTTGCCTATACATTTCCATAAAATAAGCAGCTCACAGGTACACAGTAAGCGATGTGACTACTCCTTTTTTATGTAAGTCTCTACTCATGCAAATTCATGACCTTAACTTTATTTGTATTTTCAGTTCAGAAGTGGACTAAGTCCCATAAACTGAAATATTTAGGTGTACCAAGATATTGGGGTTCTGGCTTGCATGAAAGAAATGGAAACAGGTGAATATATCTTTTGTTGGCATATATTGGAATTCATGTCATCCACAAACATTGTCTTTTAGCCTAAGTTACTTTATAAGGTGTATTTTCTGCTTATCTTCATTATCTTATCTATCTCATCTTATTTTATATATATATCTTATCTGCTTATCTACAGATTTTCATGTGGATGGCAAGGGTGTGTTTAGGGACTATATAAAGAGATACTTTTTGTTTGTATTCTGTTTGTTAGTCCTGTTTGTGTTTGTTGCAGTCTTTATAATTGAGATTTCATTTGTTGTGAACATTGCTGTAAAACAATTCTACACCACATATTTATGTATATGTGGTGTAGAAGCTTTTTATGTTTTAATTAAAACAAAGTCAATTTCTAATGTACTAGTCCTGGAATAATATGACTAAAGCTTTTCTTGTTGTGTGCACGTAAAGAGTATTTTCACTCACAAATATTAGGGACTTAGTGCTCTCTCAAATCTCTTCTATTTTCTGTAGGCATGGGATTTTTTCTGGCTTAATCTGCGAGCTAGGGTAATTGCTAGTCTCATGTTAAATTTGTTTTAAGTCTAGGGATCGTTTTTAGTATTGCTCCATGCCAGGAAAGGATTTTGTTACTTGGTCTTTAATGCTAATGCCCACTTATGTAATAGTCCTTGTTTCCTAGTGGCCGTTCTCTAAACAGCTGTGCTGCAAAGGAGTGTTAGTAGTTCTCTGGCAGCTTACACGAGGTCAGGCTTCTTTGTGTGCCTCACTGCATAGAGCAGTCAGTGTGGATGCCTTAGTGTGTCAGAAATATCAGTTTCAGTAGATCCTCAACTGTAAAACTAACCTAATGTAAAAAAACCATTCATTTTGATAGCAAAAGGAAACGTAGCATTTTTTTTATCCTGCAAATAAAAGTGACTTTACATTCGGTGGTTAGTGCATGAATTTCTTTAATATAGCCGCTATGAACTCTCATAGTTCTAGAACCAGTTTGGCTATAGCAATGAATATCAGAACACTTCTGGCAAGTGAGAGGTTTTTGTTAACAATAGGTCAAAACAAGTTTGCAATAGATTTCAGTAAAGGAACATTGTAAGTGAGCATGTTAAATCACTTAGCCATTTATAAAATCTAATAAATATATTTTTGTAAGTAGATGATGCTTGGTTTTGCCTATAGTGAGTTACAATAGGGATGTTTTCCTCTGAGTACTTGTTATTTTGTTGCATAACTAGAATAAAGAGCAGTTCTTTTGATGGATGAACATTTGAGTAGCTGGTGTAGAAAAGGTAAGAACTGATGTACAGTGTTAAAAAACTGCTGTATTTCAAGTATTTCCCACAGTTTCTTTCAAGAGAGACATATTCAATCACTAGTTAGTACACTTAACATGCAAATAAAATACTTTCCCTAAGTATGATTCAGTAACTTTGCTGGATTTTTTGCTTTTTTTTTTGCTGGTTTTTTTTTTGTTTTTTTTTTGTCCTTGAATTTAGCTATCGATTCATGATAATGGACCGATTTGGCAGAGATCTTCAGAAGATGTATGAAGAGAATGCAAAGCAATTTCCCCATAAAACTGTGCTACAATTAGGCCTGAGAGTAGTAAGTTTAAGAAATACATTTTATTTTCTCAATCTGTCTTCCCTGTGAAAATGTCTCAGTTCAGTCCCACTTTTGTGCCGATTCCAGGTCCTCTGGTGGGCAGACCTGGGTACTGCATTTACGTGACTTTTGTTTTGTTAGCTTGATATTCTGGAATATGTCCATGAGCATGAATATGTGCATGGAGACATCAAGGCCGAAAACCTTCTTCTGAGTTACAAGAACCCTAATCAGGTATTTGTAATGCATTTTACTCCTCAAACCTTCTATTTGACAAAATGAAAGTGTTTTGAACCTGTGAAATCTAGCAGAAGCTCATTTTTAAGAATGGCTATGGTAACATTATTTCTGCTTGACATTTATATCTAGTTAATATTCTATGATTTTTTAATGCATTCTGCTGGACAGTTATCAATTGACTATTCGGCCTAAATAGTATTCTAGAGAAATTCTCGAGATTAAAAAAAAATTGACTCACAAATAGGTATTTGCAGGTGGAAGCCTAAAATTATATAGCACACTGGTAAATTATGTTTGCCTGTCTGCATTGTTATCTCTTTGCTTTGTTCAAGAAATCCATCAGATAAGTGTTCTGTTACTTGGAAAAATTGGTCTTTAAATGAGATAATGTAATAATTGATTTACGGAAGTCTTTAATTTTTCTGCATTTTTAACTCTCTATACTATTCAAATAATGCATATTAGAGCTTCAAATTATGTATTTGTTCTTGTCCAAATGTTTTAGCTTGTGAAAGATGTAAAGTAGTAAGTAATTTCAGTTCTCTTAAAGTAACTGTTGTTAGTGAGAAGTAGTAGCATGCAGTATTGTTCAAATGGGTCAACTGACTTGAAAGAGGGTAACACAGTGAGTGTATTTATAACTCTATGGACATTACTTCTTTTTTTGCTTGTTACTCAGGTTTGTTTTTCTTTTTTAAAATGTAATTTTACTGGTAATAACTATTGTACTGTACTTACCTTCTGTAGCAGCAAGAAATGATTTCCAGATCAGACTGGAAAATAATAAAACCTGACATATTGTTTTCAAATCATATGTGTTAAGATTAATAAAGTACTGAGAATCATTCAGAGTTGAATAACTTGCCATTCTTAATGCTTTCAAAGAAGTTATGAGAATGGTTGGAAGTTGCATTTATTATTTGCGTATTTTTTGTATTTATAGTTCTTTAACCTTTGAATGTTTTGTGGAAATTACTAGGTGTACTTGGTGGATTATGGACTTGCCTACCGATACTGTCCTGAAGGAGTTCACAAAGTGTATAAAGAAGATCCTAAAAGGTGCCATGATGGAACTATTGAATATACCAGTATTGATGCACACAAGGGTGTGGGTAAGGATGTAAAACTCAGCAACAGGCATTTGCATATCCTTTTTTATAAATAAAAGACTTTACAAAACTCAGTGCAGCAAATAAACAAACCAGGTTTCTGAGTCTAAAAAAAAGTTTTTTCTCTTTTTTTTTTTCTTTGTGTGCTATGCTGTCATTTTTCTTTTTTTCTATTTACTAACTTTTACTAATTGTATTTTTAATGTAACTTTCTTAAGAGCTCCTTAATTTATAAAGATAAGAGGTTCAGCATATTGCTTTTTATTAACTAAGTAGAAATGGAATAGTGCTTGTGAGATTTTGATAGAGAAAATAGGTCTCGGTTTTAGGAGAAAAATCGTTGCTGTTATCAATGTGAAAATATTTTTTCTTTTAACTCAAAAAACTTAATTTAATTAATAAATTATGCCTATAGCCGCTGAACATCAAAAAACAAGAAGTGAGAAAAGGTTGAATATGTAAGGGACAGGTTTATGTCTGATTAATCATTGAAGATTTATAGTGAATATCAACTTCATTTTCTTAGTTCTTAAATTTTGCTTTATTAGTATAAGATTGTTTTCTGCAAAAATAACAGTTGTTTAAAGTGATTATATACTTGAGGATATACTTAAAGCTGAACATAACCGAAGACAACTTGATGTGCCAGTTTATATCTCTAGTGTAGTCTGTGGCTGCTGTACATGTGAATTGTTTCGGTGGGGTTTTTTTTTGTGGTTGCTTATTTCTGGGTGGGGTTTTATTGTGAAGGCTTTGGGATCTGATCTCATCTGGTCCTTTGTTCAGTTTTCAGGCCACATAAAATAATTCAGCATTGTAGAATATTTTTTGGGGTAGGTGGGGTTTCAGCACTTTTACCTTTTTATAGACAAAGGGAAGTAAAAACTATTTTGAACAGAAAGTCAATCACTTCACTAACTTGTTCTATTTTTTCCACAACCTGAGTACTTAAAAAGCTTCCCAAATTGGGATAACTGCAGCATGTCATGTCTTTGAATAGGAGAGGTTGATAAAGGACTTGAAAATGAAGTGATCCTTCCAGATGTAGGAACAATGTTTTTTCCTTCCTAGCTTTCATGCTAAAATAAAGACATAAGTAACAGATACAGTAGTGTTAGCATTGTTTTAACAAATTTATAAATTCATACTGTTGTTACACTGTGTGTACTTTATTAGCTAATGTTATGGTTGGCTTTTTTGTGTGTGCATGTGTATTCAGCACCATCTAGACGTGGTGATCTGGAGATCTTGGGTTACTGTATGATTCATTGGCTTAGTGGCCATCTGCCATGGGAAGATAATTTGAAAGATCCAAATTTTGTCAGAGACTCAAAAATCAGGTGAGAAACTATTTGTTTTCATTCTCTTTTGAAAAAATGTCTTTCTGTAGACATGCTTTGTACTTTCAGTATGTTCCCTTTCGGTGAGTAGCTATTGTAGCTAAACCTCCCATTTTCCTTTCGTGCATCCTTGACTTGTAATCAAACTTCACTCGTACTGTTCTGCTGGCTTCTTTTGTGATTGTGAGATGTTTATTTTTCCACTGCAGTATTGGCACTTTAGAATTGCCATGGTGAAGCCAAAAGCACTCTTAGCAGGATGCAGGTAACCATCAGCCATGCTTTAGAGGAGAAGTGTGGAGTGTGAGTCCCTTTAACACCATGCTCTGATGCATGTGGCAAAAATGAAGGCTAAAGGGGAATCTTAAATGTCTTTGAGCATTGTTCCAGTCTAGAGAGCTACTGTTACAGGATTTTAAAATTATTTTTCATTTTATCCCTCAGCCTCTATGTCAACATGCCTTCATCTTCCCCTCAGCCCAGATCAGCCATCTCTTGTCACATATTTAATATGAAGAGAGCTGTCCCAGCACAGCAGTTTCTGTCTCATTAACAAGTATTTGTTATTTGGCTTCCTTAGCATTGGTATGTGAGGGTTGAAAATGGACCAGTTCTTTTTCTTCAGTCTTCTACTTGCTTTCAAGAATCAAAAACTGTTTCAGATGGCCCATCTGGCATTCATCAGGTTCTCAAATGTGCTGCACACCTACAAATGGCTATACTAAGTCATAACAGAGGCTTATGCAGTAGTGTTTCTTGTATCTGACAGTGGCCCAAACTGGGTACTTAAACCGTTTATCAGAACAAGACAAGATTGAAAATTCAAAAGAAACAGTAGTTTTAAATATTGTTTTTCAGATGTAGAGATAATATTTCCATTTTGATGGACAAATGCTTTCCTGGGAAAAATAAACCAGGTAAGAGGAGCTATTTTAAAATACTTGTTTGCTGAACTTTTTACCTGTTTTGATTCTTCCTTTCAATCAGGAGCAACAAAGTGGCATGAATTACATTGTTGCTTAAGAGAAGTCTAGCCTCTTCATTTTGTCTGCAGTTATATACACTACAGACACTCTGTTTCTGGTTAAGCACAGTATTAATTTCAAACATGAGATGTGTAAATTGATTTTTCACAACTGAATTTTAGATATGGAAATTGAAGAAGTAATGCAGTCTTGAAGTATAGGTTGTTCCTCTTTGGTATAGGTGATTTGCTGAGTACATTATTAATTTTTTTTAAACTGACTCTATTAGAAATACGCTTTCTTGGGATCTTACTATTTAGCTATTTTCAGCTATTCCTGGTGATCAGAAGAGTTTTCTCATTCAAGTGTGACTTGTTTGATTTTTCAGTGGTCTAATGTTTCATATATTATTTAGTATATATTTCAGTCTTGAACTGCTGAAGTTCTGAGGTAACATTGAATTTCCTTTTCCACCTTTTTAAATATAGACATAAGAAATACTGTGTAAATAAGCATTGGTTGGTGAAAATTGGCCTGTTAGATTTTTTTACGACTGACTGTTTTCTTCATTGCAATGAACATGTAAAAACAGTGATGCTGTCATCACTGGGTAATGAACCTTGGTATAATTTTTTTCTACAATGTGTAGTAAAGACATAATTATTATGAGTTTATAAATAACCATTTTAAGAATAGCATAAGTAGTGCATGCATAATTTCTGTCTCTTTTGTAGTAAAAGTGAATGATTAAAATGTTTTCAAATAGAAATTAATTGGAGGTGCCATTTCTTTAGATGAAATAGCCAAATATATGGAAAAGGTGAAGCTACTCAGCTATGAAGAGAAACCTGTTTATCAGCATTTCCGAGAAATTCTTCTTCAAGGTCTCAAGGCCATTGGACAAAAAGATGATGGCGTGCTTGACTTTGGCTTGGGAGAGAATGGAGACTTTCAAAGAAATCCTGTGCAAAAGGTTTTACTCTAAAAATTCATGACTTTTATTGCATAGTAAGAGTTAGTGGTGTTGAAAGTAGGTGTCATAACTAAATCCAGTAGCAAATAATTAAATAGTGAAATGTTTAAGTCCTAGTTGCACACATTATTTCTCTAATTAAACTTAACTAATTGTTAATAAAACTTAATACAGAATGATGTTTATGGAGGTACTTCCATAGCAGATAGTACCTTGGATAACAAAATTTGTATACCTAGATATAATGATGTTTGAACAGACGAACATTTGGTTAATTTACTTATTTCTTTAAATTGGTAAAACTCCAGATGGATCAAAGTACATGTAAGATTAGTCTAGTTTTTGTTTCGTATTAATTTCCTTTCCATGACTAGTTCAAAGCTTAGTTTTAAGTATACATCTTTAGGCCAAGTATTTGATTCTGGACTTCACATATTGATTTCACTCATCTAATATGTTATTTTAGAGTCTTAACTGTATTGGTAGGCTAGGGGTATTTTCTTCCTTAGATTTAAGAAGCCTTAAACTCTAGACTTGAATTCCAATTTGAATACAGCATTAAGGACTTTTTAAGCTTTAGGGAGAGTGTATGTTAAAACAGCTTATATCCATAAAAAGGTGGTCACATAATGGGACAGCAGTTAGCATCTTCTACTTCAAACTGCATTTATTACTTCTTTATTTACGTTTGTTAATAGCAGGTGGACAATTTATTGGTTCCTTTAGCATGAACCAGGGAACTGAGAATTGTAATACAGGATAATAGTACAAGTGTGTTGCTGGCTTACTGACATGATCAGCAGTGTGTTAAAAACAGGGGAAAATCAGGAAAAAACCCTGTAGGATTCTAAAGTCTTCTGAAGATATATGTTCAGCATTTCTTAGATCTTTTTGCCCAGTAAATATTATTTTGGCCAAAATCATACAGCTGTGGTCTCTATACTGATATTTTCTGCTGACATGAGTGTAAAGGTCCCTCCAAAAGGAGAGTTTGATAGCATAAGTTGTGTTCCCCCTGTGGTTTGATATGGCTTGAGACCTGTATTTTGGGGGAAAAATAATCTGTCTTTAATGGTTGGCTGGTTTCTTTGCTGAGTAAGTTGGCCTGCTGCAGAGCCAACATCTGTGACCTTTAATGTCCTTGTCCAGCAGAGATGTCTGGTGTACATTTGCAATGGAATAAAAACTTCAAAAATCTTGGTTTTTTAGCCTGTATAAGTCAAGACCATTCCCAAAGGGTGGGATAATCCTTTTCCATAGGTTCTTACCTCCTGACATCAAATATAAGTAAGCCTTTTCGTTGGGTTTCTTTTTTTTAATATACTTTAATAAATTTTTTTTAATATACTTTGAGTCGGCTTACTCAGTTGTCACAAATATGAAGCACTTAGATAAAACAGGGGGTGCTACTGGCCCACTTGAGGAAATATTTCCAGCTGTCTGCTTCATATTTCAGTGGACTTGATGCTACTTCATGCCAGCTACTGCTAGAATATCTGGACAGAGTAAGATTGATAGACATCATAACCTTCTTGCTTTTGACCAAACACCAGGACAGATGACCCTTCCTTCTGTGTTGGCTTTTGTAGGCCTTGTAGCAGCTGCAGTGTAGGCTAGGGTCGAAGATGACTTGTGTTTTAAAGATAAGCTCCAAATTCCAAACTTCATTAAAAACTACTCCCCATAAAGATAATTTGCCATTGATCAGTAGCATTTTGCCTCTGAAAGCCGGGATCTGCTATCACGTGCTGAATTTTGTTTGACGTGCTTAATGCCTAATTTGAAAAAGATTTCTCAAAGGTAGCATCCCTTGAGAAGATTGTGACCTCTGACATGAAGTATCTGTGACATTTTGGCTCTACTGATCTTTTAGTCACAGCAGGTCTTAACACACCTATTCTTCATTTCTTTTGGTGCAATCTACCATAAGATTCTCTTAAAACAGTGTTATTTGACGTTCTGAAGTTTCAGTGTTTCATAGCTAGGAGATAATATTTCTAGCTTCTGTGTAAATACATTCTTAGAATGTAGGATTCTCCTGTGCTATCAGCTAATTGAGCCACGGTGGGCATTTATATGTTACGTACAAGCATGGTTGTTCTGGAATCTCAGTCATTCTCCAGTATTGGTATCTGGGTAAAAGTCACAGATGTCTGATGTATTAAAAGTTAGCATTTTATTTTCTGTATCATGTCTCAAGTTTCCCCAAATGTATGAGTAAATGAAACATAGTTCACAGCTGTGCTTGAGGTTATTCCTTTTTTTTTTTTTTTTTTCCCCTGTATGGTAAACATGCTATTTTGTGAGTGTGGTATTCTCTAGTAGTTCTAGACAAACAAGAAGCTAGCAGTACCATGTATTGAAGGAAGTATTTCAAGCTCTTGACTAAATTATTTAGAGCAAGGACCACATTTTACTGTTGTTCATTGCTGAAGAGTGTCTGGGAAATATTGGGAGTAAAGCAGCCTGGAAAAATACAGATCTTAGTGATTTGTGGTTCCTTCTAATGTTCAGGTTCAGATGTGCAGGTGTTGCTTTTGTCAGATGAATGCTGCCTGATTTCTGCTGCTATGTAATTCACCTGCATCAAGATTAAGAAACCACGTTTTATTAAATAAGCTTGGAAACAAGATAAATGTATTTTGCTTTTGTGTAATATGTATTGAATATCTGTTTTTCTGATGAGCATTTAAAATGTTTCCTAGTACAATTGGGAGGAATGCATTATCTCTCATATAAAAGCAGTACAGTGCTGAAATAGTCCTCCTTAATTTTGGTCAGAATGAACAAAAGTGTCTGTGTTTATTCCTGCCTAATGCATCACAAATCTGCTGACATGCTAACCTTGGAGTCTTGGCTGGCGGTAATCAGGCCTGTGCACCGGCAGGAAAGATGTACCTAATGCACTCCATCAGTGCAGTTTGCATATGGAAGTTCTCACAGGGGAGCTGCCCTGTGCCAGCTGAGGGTTACCTGCCCACTGCAGTTATTGTATGTAATTATCGAACCAATCTGTTCAGCCCAGCAGGGTTTAGATGGTAATCATGAAGCAACACTTTGGAAAGGAAAGATGTAATGCACTCTCCCCTTCTCCCGTGAGCTGTGTGAAGTTGTAGCCACTTTTAAAGCTGTATTAGGAAAGCTCTAGTCACACACAATTAAAAAATAAATAAATAAATAAAAAGGAAAAGTAACTCCTCCAGTGTTCAATGGTTTTCGTGTATGCCTGATGCAGGTCAATTAATCTTTTGCAAAAATCATGGCTTTAAAACAATAATTTTCCATAACTACTTCAGGAATACTTTGCAATAGTAAGATTAATTGTAATACACAGATAATAAGAGTTCTATCCATTTAGAGGTTTTAAGATAATATACCTTGAATAGAGTTCAGATTTTCCAAATACCTCTCTTTGGAACAGAACCCAGGGTTCTATTTAAAAAAAAATACTGTCAGTGAGTATTAGCTTCTTTTAAGCTGTGCAAAGAAAGCCTTAAGAAGCAAGGATCCAAATAAACTTGAAGTTAATGTGTAATTTTTTTAGAAAACACAATTAATATGAATTTGGGATGAAATGTTATGTGTTCTTTAAGTTTTTCAGATTGCTTCTTTTGTAACATTCAGTGTAAGTTAAAAAACCTCCCAGGTTATGATCACAACACCTCACGTTTTCCTACATCAAAATTTCAACTACTAAAGTGATCTGCAGACTGGGGAACTGTTGTTTTAAACTGTGTATGGCTTAGTACCAGTATTCTTGTGTTAATACAGGAATAAATTTTTTCTATGACTGGAGACATTTTATAATATATAATATAAAATAAGGGAATACCATGTGAGGATATTGTCTGCTTTATGTGGTCTCTCCTGCTCTTGAGTTCAACTGCTATTTTTTGTTAATTTTTTTTTTTTTTCAGAAAAGAAGAAAGGCAGCAGCTGCAGCCAGTGAGAGCACTGAGGTGGAAATGGAAGATACAGGAAGTCCAAAAAAAAAGAGAGCTGCTACTTCTCGTAAGTCAAAAGATTGTTCTGACAGTCACATGTACTGGTGTGGCAGGATACCTTGGCTAAAGTCCAGACCCCCACACAGCCACTTGCTGCCCTTCTCAGTGGGACAGAAGGAGAAAATAGGATGAGAAAACCCATGAATGAAAACAAAGATGAGGAAATCTCTTACTGTTTACTGTTTTGGGCAAACCAGACTCAACTTGGGGAAAATAAATGTAATATATTGCAAATTTAAAATAAATTTGGATAGTGACAAATATTAAAACAACACTTTTCCTTCCCCTTCCCCCAGGCTCAATCTAACTACTTCACCCTAAACTCTACCACTCTTCTTGTTCAGTGCAGGGGTCCTGGAGGGGAAGTGTGCTGTGGTCTCTGCTGCTCCTTCATCCTTACATTTTCCTTCCTGCTCCAGTGTGGGCTCTCTCTTTTGAGTTGCAGTCTTTCAGGAAAAAAAAAAAATTGGCCCAGTTTTTTCAGGAAATATTAATTTTTCCAGGTTGGGCTCTCACATGAGTTGCAGGGGATATCTTCTCCATTCTGAGTCCTTTCTGAGCTACAGGGAATACATGCTCTGGTGCAATGGAGTACCACTTCCACCTCTGACTTCATTGTTCTGTCTGCTGTTGTCCACTCTTCTTCCTGCGCTGCTACTCCTTTTCTACCTGTCCAGTGGTTTTTTTTTGCCCTTTCTTAAATTTTTCCACAGAAGTGCCACAAGCAAATTTGGCTCAGCTTTGGCCTACAATGGGCTTGTTTTGAAGCTTTGGCCTACAGTGGGTTTGTACTAGAGCCAGCTGGAAAGGGCTGTGCCAGGCACAGGAGAGCAGCTGGCCTCTCCCCACAGAGGCTAGCCCTGAAGCTGACCTCAGCTTACCAAAATCTAGCCATAAAAAATACCCAATAGAACCTTTAGCAGTTCAACTGCTTTTGATCTTTTGCAATTTCTTTTAAATTAGCTTTATTAAATAAAGTTAAAATATTTCAACTTTCTATGTAAGAAAGGATTATTCTCCAATTAAGTAGTGCCCAAAGCTGGTGGAATTGCTAGGTGATAAAAATTGGTGGCTGAACCCTGTTATTTTGCCATCATTCATTCTCTGCTCATTCTCATTTTTGTCCTTCTGTCTTGTCCAGTTCACTGTTAGAACATGCTGACTCCTCAGGATTCCTCTGCACAGAGTGTTAAAGCCAAGGGCTAACAGCAGCAGCTTCCAAAAGCAAGCATGTTTAAAGTCAAGGAAAGGATTAGCTGTAAGGATAGAAAATGCTGAAGCTATTATTTCAACATAATTTGGCATAGTTTCAGTGCAGTATGGAAAAAGTCATGGACAGATAAAGTAGGATTATTGAAAATCCAGTGTGAAAAATCTTCAATAGATCTGTATAGGGTAAGCTGATGGTTAGTGTCCAGTCAGACTGCTTTATGGATCCGACCTTGTAATGCCTTTATGTAAATGTGAACTGAATTCAAGTAGTAGCAAAGATATTTTTCCTAAAGAAATTTGATTTATAATTTTAAGTAAAATACCGGATGTTGTCTGTGGTCAAATAGTCTAAAAATAATAAAGCTATAGGACTGAAGTCTACCCCAAAACAAATTTCCTTGTTTAAAAACAGTTTGATGAAGGAGTATTGCAGGATGGGAAGCTGTAACCTTTCAAAGGCAATAATAATATTGGTGAGTTCTGGATTTACCCTGGTATGCTTATTGAAACTGTATGGCACAAAGTACAAGGAATGAAGCTCACGTTATTCCAGGAGGTGACTCTGCTTTGGTCATTTTCAGCTGTTCATATTATAGAATTTTAATCATTAATACCAGTGATTATTTCTCTTTTTTGAATGCGTATTTACTTATTGACTTCAATTTATTATAAATTCACTAGTCTGTCAGTGGACGAAAAATTATTAATTGGATTATGCTTTCTTTCAAAGCAATAGATTGATTTTATATGATGTTGACACAGTTTTAGCATTTTAGATATAATTTAAAACTTTCAAACAAAATACTTAATACAGTTGACTATTTTCTGGTTGTGATTTTTATACACATGTGGAGAACATACTTTCTTTTCTTATAATATATTATACTACTTTTTCCTGGGATTGTAAATTGAAATTCTTATAGAAGGAGATGGAAAAGCACTTGAAGAATTGCAATCCAGGTGGTAACATCAGCTTTTTGTAAACAATGAGGTTTTTTTCAGACTAAGTAGAGGTATTTGGGAGGCTGTATAGATTTTCAACATAAGCTTAAATGAGAAAAACTTATTCTTGCTAGTTCAATAAAGTTACAGATTAAATGGCTCTAATTTCACCTTTTTACACTACTCAATTTAATGAATACCAAGTAGAGGGAGTATATATAAAATGCTTTCAGGTGAAATGTGATACATGTACTTATTCATTTGGTTCTCTCCAAATTTGGATTTAAAAACTTTACCAAGTATTACATGATTCATAAACTTGTGTTGAAGGAAAGGGTAACTGTTTCATAATCTTTACTGATTCTGATGTTTTTATAGTTTGAAAAGGGCTGATTATTATAGAAATATTTAAAACTGTGTTTCCAAACCTGACTAGTTTTGTGTTACGATGGATTTGTTTCTCCAATAAATGATTTTTCCTGTGACTAAAAAAACAAATCCTGAAGTTCAGTAAAATGCATATTTTCTTGATACTTCTTAGTTGTACACTTTGAGGTTGAGTCATACAGCAATGCTTTAGAAGTTGTTGAAGTTCTATATTATTGGTTTCTAAGGGGCATAAATGTGGTGGAATGGTGCTTGCGCTTCAGGTATTCAAACATCTCCTAAGAGTTTCAACAGAAAGCAATGGCAAGAAGAGCTGTGCAGCCTCTTGCTGTTCAGCTCATCAGCATTAACCACATCTGACTATGCAGTTTGTCTTGTCCAGTCCAAAAGATTAGTTGTCCCCAAAAGATCCTGATCAGCTGTGTGGCATTTTGAGTACCCTAAGGTGCTCAGTGGCTATAGCAAGTCTGCCAGTGTTGAAGTCTGCTGGGGCTGGGGAGCCCCCAGACTTGTAGGAGAAGGAAGAAAGAATGGCAGTGAGAAGGACAGTCATCTGGAGATTCTTGCTTCTGCTGTCAGCTGCCCTTCGTTGTTCTCCATGTAAGAGTGGCCACATCAGATAAGGTCATTACAGGCCTTCTCTTCCAATCCTGTCAGCCATCAGTGTTTCTAGAGCAGTCAAGTCACTATTTGGAAACAGAATTTCAGAAAGGCCTTGAGAAATAAGCTGTGTTGGACTTTCAAAATACGTTGCATGAAACTTGGTGAAATTCTTAACTTGTTTTTTTATTTATATTAGCATGTTACCAGATTTTTCCTTTTTTTTCCCAACATAACAAGCTCATAGGCTTTCCTGAAAAGGGGAATTTTGCAAGGTATCCTTTATAAAGTAATATGGATGACATTGAAGTATTATATTAGCCAATCTATCTCCACCAGGAAAAATGGTGTCAGAAGAGATGATTTCTATTTAAAGGAGAAGCTTTTTCCGCCTTCTGCTGCAGCTCCATTTTCAGTGTTAGCTGCCTTCAGGTACAGTAGTGAAAGGTAGAAGCTTATAAATGCTGATAGTGTTAAAACAGAATACTGAACTTTGGCATACGCTGTGCATATCCACCAACGCTCTTGCATGATAGGACTAATATGCTTACTTTTGATCAGTTTGGTGGAATAGGCAGATAGACATCCTCAGTGAAAATCTCATAAATGATGGAAAAAGAAGAGTTTCATGAGAATTTGTGAGTAATCCTAGGTTCAAAACTACAATAGAAATAAAACAACTACCCCAGCAGGTATTTTTAAATCTTTGGGTTGATGAAGATTGGATTAGAGCAATATAGAATTTTTTTAGAATAGCCTTTTTTATTTTCTGTTCTGAATTTTTTAAGACAGTTTTAGGATTTATTAATTAGGACATATAAAGAAAAATATTAAAGTAGATATGACAATAAAAATACTGTATTTTTAAATATACTTTTAAAATAGTCAGTACTACTAAAGGTAGGAATTCTGCAGGTCTGTATTGCTGGATAGCATCTACCATGTTAAGGCCTTAACTGGGCCTTTGGTTATTCTTGCAATATAAATAAAGAACTATGTGAACAGCTCCAATATGAAAACAATCATCCTGATGGATTGGTTAGAAGAACATTCCAAAATGGTGGTTTAATATTATTTCTTAATTAATAGGTACTGAGCTTTATGTTTACTTGCTTTGCAAGGCATTGCATGAATCAGTATCTGGGTTATTGTCTTAAACCTTTCTTTCTTTATTCAAGTAGGATTTATTACTTAATGTCCACTTAGGTACATTTTTGCATTTATAGAATTACTGGCCTTGTCACCAAGCTTTAGGAGAAAGCAAATCATATCTTCTTTGAACTTTTTATGGGGCAACTTGTTACTTGTCTACTCTGTACCAATGCCCACAATACAGGTAGATTTTTTTAAATCTCATAATCTTGTACTCTAAAAAATTTATTTTCTGTAAAACTTGTACTGCACAATAGTTCTAATTGTGTAACACGTCTCTTCTTGTGGAGGATTTGGTATTGCCTACTATCTGTTGCAGATTCCAGGAGGAAATAGATACAAGTTTTAAAAATGTGTATCCATCTCTGTGCTTAGTGACTAAAAGATCTGTCCCTGTCTGTGCCCTTCTTAGCCCTCCCTTACCTGTTTCAGGAACATTGCAAGTTAAATGTTCTAGTACAAGAGTAATGTGGTCTGGTTTTAGAAGTTAAAAACATATGCTGCAATGTTTTGTGTAGAAATTACCAGAAAGATCTGGGGTTTAAGCATAGAAATACTTTTTTTAGCTGCCTGAAATATTGACAATCTCACTTCTATATTTTGCATTAAGTATATTCAAGTACAATATGAAGTAATCTGTCTTTTTATGCCTGCCCCGAGATTGTTTGAGGATCTTCAAAAGCTATTTAAATTAGAAAAGGTGTGGTAGGAGGTGCTTTTAATTAAAAAAAAAATTAAATATTGTGGATATGAGGGTTGAAATAGATTTGGTTTAGATTTCATTTATCTTTGTGGTTCTTCATGAATAGTAGGGTTTTTTCGACAATTTGCAAGTGACAAATTCAGTGAGAATTACTTTGAACATGTGCCACTAATCATAAAGAGAGAAACATTGTCCAACATGTAAAGTATGGGAGTGTTGCTGTGTACTTCTGTGTGTGCTTGGAACACAGTTCTTTATTTAATCTACCTTTATATTTTAGGCTTATTTCTGTACAATATCTTCAGACCATTTCTAGCACTTAAACACATTTAACATGTAAGTAATTTAGGTTCCCTTTTTAGATTTAATGGAACTTTCTTGTGTTTGCTGCTAATAAAAAGTATTAAATTAAAACAAAGCAACTTGTAACGAAAATATTCCATGTGTAAGGTTTTGTATAATGACTTTACATGTAGAACTAAGTAATTTAAGAAAAAAAAGTTATGTCTGTTTTTTTGGTTGTTTTGCTGTGACCTGAAGATGAATTGCAGTATGTTGAACAAGTATTGCAATTCAAACTCAGATATAAAATTTGCAAGTAAAATTTTTCTACAGGAAAGAAAAATCATACTGCAGTGACTCAGATTTTTACAGGGAACTAACCTTTTGCAAGATTGCAAGTAATGTTTTGAATTAAACTGCCTTCTTCCTGCAAATTGCTGTGTGGCAAGGAGGAAGGTTAATTTCAGACACATACGGCATGTGACTAATGATTTCTGTTTATGTACAATTGTGTTTTGAAATATCTTCAGTGAGGCAATTTTTGCAAATAGAAGTAAACCAGTTTCAGTTTCATCTGGAACAATTTTATATGAAAATTTTTAAAAGAACACTCATATATTTGATGTTATCTTTAAGAAATACACAGGCATAAAGTCATAAATAATAGATTCTTGTGTTCTGATGTTTTTCCTTATGAGAATATGAAAAGTATTTGCTTTATTTGTTGCAGGAAAGGGAGTACTTGGCAGAACAGGGTAGCTAAAGCTAAGCTCCATCCCACAATTTCCCTGACTTTGCTCTCTCATCCCCACCCCACAGTCATATATTTACTGGAATTCAAGTCCATATTTGCATTCTTCTGGCCTCTCCTTTTTTTTCCTGAATTGTATTTCTGAATTCTTGTAGAAAAAGAGCTGCTGTGAAAACAGAAAAAGCCAACTAACCACAGCTACTATTTGTTGCCCTTGCAATTTCTTCAGCAGCTTCGGAGTACTGAAAAATGCTTGTTTGAGAAGTGTTATTTACCAAGATTTTTCAGTTATGCAGGGATTCCCTGGCTGAACTGGGAAAGAGCTTGTCAGAGGACTCTTCCTTAAAAGAAGGAAGGGTCTTCTTAGAAGAAGACTTCATTGTCTTACAATCATAAAAGAAGATTTTGTCTTCTGTCTTCTTTAAAAGAAAAGTATCTCTTCATGGCACCATATTCAAACTGCCCAAACTGATTGGAGAATGTTGGTATTTAACTCATTAAATGCTGCAGCCTGGCCTAAGTTCTAAGTTTAATGTTTGCAGCTGGTTGTCAAATGTAGTCTTCAGCTTCCAACACTGTTTTCTTATTCCTTTCGTAGGTAAATAGCAAATGTATAGGTTCCATTTTCTTGTTGGTTTTTTCAATCTGATTATTGTAGACCCCTTTTAAGGGGCAGTTGAAGGAAAAAGGTCTCCTAGAGGGCCATCCAGCAAAATGACTTGTTTATTTGATACCAACAAAGACAGCTGAAATATGCCCGAAACACATTTTACAAGAGAAAAGGGATACTGTGATCAGGAAGAATTTTGAAGAACTGGCAGTTCTAAGTTTAGCTGCTTTGGAAACCACAAGTATGTATTTATTACTTAAATTAGTAACAGAATTATTCTTGGGAATAATTTACTGCACTGAGATCTGACATTGTGGCATATGTAAGATTGTAGATTAGGGACCGTCTCATTTCTACCTTATCACTTCAGGCGTGTAGTTGCCTGTATTAAAGCAACATCAGTCCTAACACTGTCCTGCTGTGGCACACGGGGTGTCTACACAGAAATTATGATTATGCTTCATCCATGTGGATACCAGTTGAGAACATCTCTTCCAGAGAAACCCAGCACATCATCCACCACTCCAGATTTACTGACCTTTGTTTCTTAAAGAGGTAAATGTAGAGCGAAACGTGTGTGTGAGATTGTGCACACGTATGCATGGACATTAGGTTTGGGGTCCTTTTTGAGAAAGGAAACCCTGTAGTGTCTGATCAATTTACTCTACCACTTCTGTTGATGTTGGGTGTTTTATTCAATGGTGATGACTACAAATTTGGTTTAAGAGCTGTAATTGCTGGAGCTTTTCAGCCCGTTAGCTGGAGACTGGCATGTACTTAGCCTTTGTCAGGTGTAGATTCAGCATATGGAAGTGATGCAGTTGGCTCACTTTTAGCATGTCTGCTATTAGATATTTGTCAGTTACCTGATGTTTGCTGACAGTCTAAAATCTGTGTGGCTCTGTTTTCAGATATTCTAACCTGTGATGTAACTTAGAAGTCACCTAAATCCCACCTGATTTTATCTGCTCAGTTGCTGTGTTTTCATGTTTCCAAATCTCTCACTGTCCTCCTTTTCATCAAAGAAGGCAATTTAAATAGGAATGTAGTGGCTTTGTTTTTACCAACGGAATTTCTGTAATTTTATAGAAACTTCAATTTTTTGACTTGAGCAAAGTTTTATTTCTTAGATGTAAGACGTGTGTTTCTAAAACGGTGTACGTAGAATTGGAAGATGAGAAGGGACATCAAGAAGAGATCTGCTCTATACAGCAGTCTAATCAATTTATGCTGGTATTAATCTTGATACATGCTAATACTTTATCTTAAAACCTGTATGATTCTAAAACTTCCCTGGTCAACACCACTTGTTATACTTAGCTATCCTTACTATTACAAAGGATTTAATAAGGGGGAGTATTTCAATATTTTTATTACCTAATATGAATTTCCCTTAAGCTTAGTAGTTGTTCTAGCCACTCTGAACAGGAAAATCACACTCATTTTTTGCAGCAACCTTTTGGGTTGTTCATCATATGTCTCCCATTTTTCTTTTTTTTACTCTCTTCAGATAAACTAGTTAAATTCAATGTTCTCCTGTTGTTGTTTTTGTTAGAGAGCTGGAAACCACTTTTTCTCCCCATTTTTCTCAGACATTTTTGTAGGACAGAGCCCAGAACTATACACAGTAGTGCTGGGTTTTTTTCGTAAAGCTTTGTTTTGCATTGTTCTCTGCCTCCTTGATTCACCTAAGTTTACTCATTGAGCTTAAATGATCAGTGACTCCCACTGCTCAAAGGCTGTTGTCTTAAGCAAGCAGCTTCTTTCTTAAGGACTTCTATGAAATTCAGTTTTGCTTTTCTTTACCTGTACACTTGACATGGATTATAGTTATACAGTTTTACAAGCAACAACTGACGTAATTAGGCATGCTGTCTTCAAGGAGGAATTTAGGATTAAGAAGAAAAAAAATTAAAAATTACATGACTGGAAGATAAAAAATATTTCATTGTTGTGGTATATGCAAAAGGGTAGACATTTTTATTATGTGTAATATTTTTTTGTAAAAGTGACTGCAGTTGAATGCGATTCACAGAAATGAGCAGTGGTGTTTTGTTTTCTTCCTTTTCCCTGGTAGTAGGCAGGCAAGAATCAAAGTGCAGAGAGGTTTTTTATTATTGCTTTTAGGTATGGTCTCTTTGAACAACCTGCCTGCCAGGTTTACTAGGAATCTTATTTTGATGAGATTATTCCTTACCTTTGTTAATAAAATATTGTCAAGTGATAGCTTGAGTCTGTAGGCACAGTTGCACTGGTAGCTGAGCTGATTTAACAGCTGACATGGCCAAACAGAAATCTTCCTTTCTTTTTCACCTGTGTGCCTTCTACCTCCCCTTGTATAAACTCCTTCAGAATGCTGTAAGATGCCAGATTTCACTAAAACTGTGAGAATACCAGACCAAAATTTTGTTGCCAAGTCTCCTAGTTTCAGCTGGGATAGAGTTAATTTTCTTCGTAGTAGCTGGTACAGTGCTGTGTTTTGGATTCAGTATGAGAATAATGTGGATAACACAGATATTTTGGCTGTTGCTGAGCAGTGCTTACCCTAAGTCAAGGACTTTCCAGTTTCCTGTGTTCTGCCAATGAGGAGCTTCACAAGAAGCCAGGAGGGAGCACAGCCAGGACAGCTAATCCAAACTGGCCAGAGAGCTATTCCATACCATGGAATGTCATACCCAGTATATAAAATGGGGGAGTTGGCTGGGAAGGGGCAGTTACTGGTGGGGGGCAGGCTGGACATCAGTCAGTGAGTGATGAGCTCTTGTATTGTGTATCACTTGTGGGTTGGGGTTTTTTTAACATGTATGGTAATTAATCTCTTTCTTCTTACTTTTGTTATTACTATATTTTACTTTATTGCAATTATTAAATTGTTCTTATTTCAACCCATGGGGTTTTTTTCCTTTTTCCAATTTTCCTCTACTTCCCCGTGGGAGGGGAGGGGGAGTGAGTGAATGAACTGTGCACAGTAGGTAGTTACGATCTGGGGTTAAACTGTGATCCCAGAGCTGGATGAGCTTAGCACAAGGTCCAAAAAATAGCTTAATACTAGAAAGCATTATAAAACTAAAAGTTGGCACATGGGGAGGAGGAAGGAGGGGTATAGGTTTTGCAGAGAATCTAATTATTTTGGCGAAGATGAGCTAAAAAAAAGACTCGACTCTATGTGATGATACTCTTGGAGAAGTTGAGCTGAACAACATGTTTTTTAAGAGAAGGTCAGTGCCCAGAAATAGTTGTAGATTCTCCTCTGTCCATGGCATATTCCCCATCCCCACTTAAAACTCAGTGAATTATTTGAGTTGAGCTATCCTTTTAAAAATGAAAAGTTTTTTATTGTGATCTGTTTTTGTTATTTTATTTAACATACAGTCAGTCTTTTTGTTTTGTTTGAATTGCAGATGCAATTGCTACCAGAATCCAGAAGATGACCTCACCAAAACCCAAGAAAAGCATAGCAACCAGAAAGAAAGTCCAGAAGTAAATAATATATGGAGCAACAGATTAAGTTGCTCTGTGGCTCATTTCTGATTTTTCTTTTTTGTTATTGTTGGTAGCACTGGAATATTTTTCTTTCCCTTTTAAAGATGAATCCTATAAACACATGGACTTCTGTTTGTACCTGTTTTTGAAGAATAAATGTTTTATTAAAATATTTGCATAATTTATGTATACGTAAATAATAATGCAAAATTTTGCCAACTTTTGAAGTGGGGATGCATTTTTATTATTTATATACATGAATTCATGTCTTAAAGGCAAACTAAGAGAGAGTGCTTTTTTTCCTGCTTTGTAATGTAGAGATAAAGCCTTATTTAATAGTTTCATTATGGATACTATATAAGAAACAGCAGTGTTGCATCTGATTTCTCACAGTTCTGAGTAGAGTCATATTGGTGGTCACTTAAATGCACACTGAGATGAAGTCTGAAAAAGCAGAAATAGCTTTTAAATATGTTTCAAGTGTTTGAATTAGAACATAAGGCAAAAACCATGTCCTTCCATTCTAGTTTGTATAAAATGCATTTAAACAATTCTTTGGAAGACAGGTACTGAATTTTAGCCATTTTTTTGCATAGTATTTTTGTTTGTATCACTTTTCCAATTATTCATAGTTTCTCTGGAAAGAAAGAGACCAGAATTTCAGACAAAGGGCCCAGGGCAAAGAAAAGAACCAACCAAAAACCAATGCCTATTCTCAACCACTCCCTCAGGTTTTCTTTTTATATTAGTGAAAAGACTAGAATATAATTGTGAGTAACTTTGTGCAGGATCTAGTTCCAGTGAACTATTGTCTCACATCTGCTTCTCACAGCAATAATGGTTTACCTTTTTAATACTTGAGGAGCATGTAATCTTCCAAATCCTTTTGTACAAGTACTTCCTTGGTTAGCTTTGAGTCCTCTCTTCAGAGTTGTAAGTTAAAAATAGGGTGTTGAATTCCAGTGTGAAACACTGCTACTTTTCATATATCTACTGCAACATACACATAATAAGGCACAAACATCATTCCAATCAGGGCCATTCCAAACACCATTCCAATCAGGGTTTGGCAAACCAAAAGGAATCCATATGAGCCAGTGAGAGTGTATTGGTGTGGATGTCCGGCTTGCTTGATTGTATAATGTCTGAGTAGCAACTTATGAGATGAAATAAATATGTTGTAGCATGATATGTTGAATGAATGAATGATGAGGTTATGTTTTGTAACAAGGGAATCCGTTGTTTTGAAATAAAACTGGAATACCATATTTAAGAGGTGCTTTCTCATTTCTGTTGACTGTTAGGCTAGTTTTCCTGGGTATTAGCAAAGTGTGGCTGACAACTTTAAGCGTAGCATTCTCTTCATTTCAGATGTAAAAATGGGATTGCTAAAGCCTCTCTCATGTTTAAAACTCCTCAAATCAAACTATCATTTTAATGACTTCGTTTAATCATTTTGTGCAGAAAGTATATTACGCTGTTCTGAATAGCTATTGTCAGGAAGGCATACTGTATTCTCTTCCTTGTCACATACTCAAAGTTAATGTCATTCTTTTGCACTTCAGTTGTATGACATTTTATTTTTTTTAGTAACTTATTTACCTGTAAACTTCCTTTGATTACTTTCCAAGTTTTCAAGTAGCGTGTTTTCTTTTGACACCACCAAAGCCAAATGGAACAAACAGTTATTTCCATATATTTGAAAATAATGTTTTGAGGTGCGAATTTCATAAGCCACACCTACCTCCTCCCACTCCAAAAATGTCCTGGAAAAAGATGTCCTGGCAAGTGTTCTGTGGAGGAACAGGGTGCTTTTTATTCAAGGTGAATGTTGTTTCAGGGCTCATCTCTGCTCACAAGGCACTGCAAAGCCCCAGGCTGCAGCTCGCTGTGGCTGCAGTGGTGTTTAAAGTGTGGGACGGCCAGGAGGAGCTGAGGGGACGGCTGTGGTGGTACCCGCAGCGCTGCCGTATGGATCACATACAGTGCGTGCTTGCACACGCGTGTTCTCTCAGCCTTGCAAAGCACTGATGGGGATATACAGCACTTCATGAGAGGCAGAGGGTGCAGTCGCATTTTGTTGACATCCCTGTTTGAAAGTAAAGCCCCTAACACAAAAGAGGCAAGCTGCCTTTAGACTGCATTTACTGCTCTTGATGACTCCAGTTGTGTGTAAATATTAGAAAACAGCAGGGTCCTGCATTCCAAGAATCACTTGAGCAGTGCCATGAAGACAAGTGTCCTTACTAGTATTGTAGTCATACTCCCAAGCTCTCCTGCTGTTTCTAATCTGTGCGTGCAGCCGTGAAAAAACTGGACTGACATTTACAGGCACAGCAGGGAGACACTTGAGTAGGGAATGTTAAAGACTCCACTACCTATGTTTCAAAGTGGCCACCATACATGATAAATCTTCACAGGAGAACTAGTCAGCACTTCAGCTGATGGTGTAATGAGGATATTGATAATGAAGCACAGAATGCTTCTTTTCATGCAGACGTTTTGCAGACAGATTGTTTATATGTCCCCCTAATCTAAAAATATCTGGAGAGACAGTCAAATTCAGGTTGGATATAACATATTTTTTAGATAGTGCTGTTTTGATAATTTTTACAGGATTATTTTCCAGTAAATTAATATAAAATAATAATTCCCAATATTTGCTGCAGCTAGCATTAAGAAGGGGGTCAGTTGGTTTTTGAATAGTTTGACAGACTTTTCTCACTGTTTTGTCCCAGTGAGCTGCCAGATTTGGGATGCCATAATACCAGTAATGCAATTAGGTTTTCTGCACGTTGTCTGGTTGACTTCTCAGTTAAGAGTTTCTTTCCCTTTGGGAATAAGACTAGACAGACTGTCATTTGCTATTACTAATTCTGCTTAGCATTATCACTGGAGCTTTTTTGTAATTAGCTATCTTAGTTGGCTCTTAAATTTTAATAGCCAATTGAAGCTACATTTTAGCCAAGTTCCATATCTAAATTGCATTCAGTCCATTAACAAAGTTGGTTAAAAGGCTATTAAAACAAAAGCCAATATATGGTGGTTAGCACTTACATCTTTGCAGCAGTAGCAGTACCAGCCTCCAATGAATATTCTCAAGAAATGGCACTTCCTTCTAGAAAGGAAGTGCACGAACCAAAGTTTGTTTTGGGAACAAAGGCTGAATATGCAGAATACTTATAGAAAAAGTAAATAAATTGAAGTGTGTCTTTTCTGGAAGAAGGTGGGAGAGATGGCAGGGGGAGATGTAGAAGGGGGCATTAATGGTTCTGCTCAGATTTGACAGGTTCTGGAAAAGCCAAATAAATGAAATGATGTTTTTCTCCATTTCAGCTGATCAAAATTATTAGCAAAACCATCTGAAGCACCTTCTGGTGGAATTGTCATCTTGCTGAGTTTAGTTTGTAAAACATCCTGCCAGACATTAAAAAAACTGTAAGCATGCCAACACATAGGCTCAGAGCACCACTTCTCTAATTGATAGACCCTATAATTTTCTCTTACTGAAGATCATGGCTGGATACCTCAACCTCCCATGTAATTTAATGTAGCATGAGTCTGAATTTTTTATCCCTAGTAGCATTTGTTTAAATTATCTTTTTCCCCTCTTTCTTAAGGTGTAGACAGATTAACTGCCTTTGGTTCATCCTGTGGCTAATAATGCCTTTCTCAGACTTTTCTGCTTTAAAAAAAAAAAAAATCTTTACTTTTGGGAAGATGTCAGATATTAATGCTGCTATGGCTTTAACAGAGAGTCTACCAGTTGCTGATGAGCTGTTTCAAGGGTGGTTTGCAGTGCCCTGTATAGGTGATGATAGGTGAGTGTCAGTAGCTTCATTGTAGGAGCTGTGAGGCAGACTCCAGATTGTGTCTTAATAACCAGTATATATCTGCTTTTGCCAGCATATGCAGTGGGACATCTAAATTAGAGTTTCCATAGTTTATCAGTTCCACTGTAAAACAGAGCTGGTGCTCTTTGAACAAGAGTCAGATCCTGTTGCCTATAGTGGCACTGCAACATCAAATTGCCTGGAAAAGCCCTGTGGGAGTAAATACCAATTCCTTTACCTCCCATGTTGTTTTGGGGGTGCTGGGCTCTTTGCAATGATAAGGTGCTCAAAGGGAGAAGGAATCTGTTCTTTGTGAGAAGTGATTTTCATTATGTCCTTTCTCAAAGGCAGAGAGAAAGCAGATGTGGTGGGATCAACTTTCTTGAAAAGTCTGGAGTCCCAGTTGGGATCTCAGGTAGCTTTATGCAGCTGCATGCTAACTCATAAGCATTTCAGTTTTCTTCACTGATATTATCAAGATTCAGCAGCTGAAGATTTAGAAAGTTGATTCCATGGATTTGATGCTTCATTTAAATTCTTTATCTCCATGAATGGTACCTCTTATAGCACCAGTATGGGGCTTAGAAACATGCAACAGCTCTAACTGGCTGCTAAAATTTGACTACTTTTCCCTACATGGATGTGCCATGTTTTTAAATATGACATCACAAACTGTATTGCACTGGTACTTCTTTCTGGAGTCAGTGTTTCATCTTATCCTACCAAAACATGTCTTCTTCCAGACTGGTGCATATCTTGCCCATGCAGTCTTCCATGCCAGATTTTAATGCCCTTGCATTTAGTTCTGCATACAAATACCTGAAATTGTTAAATGGCCCTCAGGTTTCACAGCTTCTTAAGCTGCTATAAGTGAAGCTTTTTCTTCCCCATTGAGAATGCTGCAACAAGTCAAAATTGAGGTTTTGCATTTTCTCAGGAGTACCCCTGGAGAGTAAAAAGAGTTGTGGGGCAGCTGTCATTTGATAGGAGAAAGATTGGCTCCCATATTTCTACCCTTTGTCTTGGAAGGTCAGCTTTCCAACCCTGTAGACCTTAGCTGCTGTGATGGGCTTTCATAAGTATACTCAAAAGAAAAATGATGTGAACACAGTGAGACAGCTGTGAAGTGTAGTAAAAGTGAAACGAAAATATACATTTTTATGAACTTTCCTAAACTAATTCCTTTTGCCAGACCACTCCAGACAGGAAGAAGCTGGCACAGTGGGAATCTGCATCTGCAGCTTCTGAGAGAAGAAAAATTCTTCCTTGGCAAATGGAGCTAGAAACCCAGAAAATTAAGGATTAATATGTTCATTTATACAAAAGCAGTGAGAACACAATAACATGAAATACAACCAAGGAGGATGCATTTAAAAGACAAAAGAGCCCTGGAAGGGACGGTACTTAGCTTTGTTCAGAATGCAAACTCTTACATGCAGTTCTGGGAATTGGTGAATTGCACAGCTTAATGTTAAAAGAAATTACTTCATACCACAAGTAATACACGATCTGTGCCTTGAAAACCTGAAGGTACTTTCTGCCAGGAGAGGAGTGGAACACTGGATCTACTTGAAAGTAAGTAACCCTCCAGCTAATTTTGCCTATCTACTGCTAAACCTGAACAAAAATAGTGTAAGTAATAAATTGAATTCCTTTCTGAAAAGAGATATATCTATAAAAAAAAAATAATGCCTTTATTCTTACATTCTCACTAATCTCTCATTGTGGAGCTGTTTCCTTTGGATTGGTGAGGGTGGATCTGCAGTAACAAATGTGCAATCCCTGACTCGCTTCTAACAATACTTGGTGATAGCCACAGCAAAAAATATACAGCAAAGAGCACCACATTTAGAAGACAATGTAGTGCTGAAAATATCTGGGTGTGGTGTAACAACTGGTTTCCTCTGTCACTGGGAGAGCTGATCATCAGTAATTTGTAGGCTTTGGGCTTTCACCTGATAAATCTCTTTGGAGACTGACAACAGTTTTTGCCTTTATTATTCACATATGTGAGATGGTTTATGTGTGGCAGTGAGTTGTGTCACTTATTGCTTGTTTCCCTTCCTCATGGCAAAGCCTTCCTAAAAACAATTTTGAAATTTGTCATTCATTTCTGGTGAAAGCGCTGCCCAAGATTTTTTCTAAATTTGACTAAAATACTTTTCTTTCAGTGCATGGAAGCTATTCTGTTTTGGGGGTGAATTCCAGTTGTTTGTATTGAAAGCCTGCCCTTTCAGAGGTAGTAGCACCCAAAATATTATTTGAAGCCAGTAAGGTCTGCAGATAACCACTATCCCTGAAAATCAAGTTTATGTTCCTCTGAAAGTATATCCTTTGCCTGCTAGGAAGATAATGATATTTTTGGCTGTCAAGCACACTGCTGAATTATCTTTAAAGATTAGGGGTAGGAGCAAAATTGCAAGAGAGACCCTAACAAGGAATGAGTAATTCAGAGATGAAATTGCATGCTGCAAACCAGTAACTTGAGCTGAACTACAGAAATTGTGCTTGAACTTGACATTCCTTGATTAACTAAAGGTACTGTGTCCAAGGTAATGAGGAGCTGGAGGAGTGAGAAAAAAAGTATTTAAATGTGTATGTGTTTTTGCTGCATTCTGCACAGTTTTTTTTCATAATGTCTATTATAAGCTCCTTCAAGATGTGGTTGTCTTCTTACCCCTCTGCATAATACCTGCTGTACTAGAATGTGAGAAGTTGAGTGCCTGTGATAAAATGAATTTCCTTTTATTAGTTATTTTGTTTATTTCATGGCAATATGCTTCTTCCTTCTGTCTTTCAAGGGAGTGTTTTGATTATTCAACAAGTATTTTAGCTTTATTAGACTAATTATTTAGCCTCATTAGATTAATTATTAGCCTTAATGAAATTCATGTTGCCCTGAAGAGCACAGAAAATGAGGGGAGGTATGGGAGACCTGGTAGGCATTGGAGTAGGCCAGGGCACAACATTGTGCTTACAGCTGAGGAAATGGAATGGCTGTTCTGGACAGGCTCTCTTGCCCAAGGCTGATGATTCAAGATGTGGGCTTTTCTTACAAGTGTGGCTGCCTTGCTGCTTCCTCTTCATCACATCTGCCTGGAAGAAGCAAGACAGAGCCATCTGCCTTGGGTCTTTCCTTCATCTGTTTCTTTCAGTCCTATGCATCTGAGTTCTTCCCCATTTCAGCACAGACAATGCCATTTGCTGCACTGTTCTAATCAGTCACTCTTGCAGTGTTCAGAGCCCTGGGACCAGAAGTCTGAGTCCTGCACAGGTACTAGGGGACCCACTAGGTCACTGTGGGTCACCTGAGTTTTGCAGCTTGGCAGGGGCTGTAATATTACATGGAGCTTTTAAGGAGACATAAATATGCACAAATGCATGAGAGTTTCCTTTCTGTTCTCCCCTAAACTCTCTCCTTTTATTTCTCTTTTTCCACTGTAACATCTCCTCAGATCTTTATAGGTTCTACAGATGATATTCTTTCCCATCCATTTTCACTCTGCTTCTCTCCTACAGAAGCATCTGATGAACTTGTCAGAGAAGCCTACACTTCTGTGTGTTTCCACATTATCATTTTGCCTTTGACAATCCTATTAGTTTTTCTGAAAGACCATCAAGCTGGGAATGAAATGTACCAAGGAAGCGATTTCTTCTAGAAAACAGTTTTATCCAATTGTATGACATTCAGCCACCAGACTATTCCTTTACTTCATAGGGGTGATAGTTTTCTGTGTATATGTCTCATCTAGGTATGGCTTCTTAGGAGTGCTTGAGTTTCTTAATATATTAATAGTCTCCAAGGGAGAGCCCCTACTTATCTATTGAAGTCTCAAGTATCTAAATAGAAAGATGGACAAATAATTTTGTAAGTCATATTACATTCCACTGGGAGTTTTTTTTTCCTTGAAACCTGCCTGAATGCATGGATAGTTCATATAGGTCAGCAGCAAGTAATGGAATGTCCAACTAAAAATTGCAAGTTATATTTCTAACTGCAAGATTTCTTCAGACAAGTGCCAGGGGATATTATGTGCCCAACAGCTAATCATTCTAGTTGAACACCAGTCAAACAGGGATCTAAACCTCTGGTGGCAAAGGGAATGGCATCATTTTCTGTCTTGGGAATGGCTGCCTGTTCAAAAAGTGGAACTTTAACAGGAACAGCATTCATTAAATAAATGTCCATAATTAAAAAAAAATAATGTCTACTAAGAGTTTTCCATTCTTTTGTTTCTTTTGTTGCAACCTGAAGATGATATCTTTGTCTGAACTGGTAAATTTCTAACCCTGGCCCAGTAGGTGCATTCCAGTAATGGGCAAGAACACACCTGCTCTTGTATCACAAGCAGTGACATGTTTCTAATATATGATCTGCTGGCAAGTTATTTAAGCCATCAGCCCACAAAAAACTATCAAAGTTGCATAACTACACACCTCATAACAGAATTTGTGAGCATTGCCAGTTATCTATGTTTGTACAAGCTGTGGTGCAGGTGTGGTCTGCTCTTCCTCTCTGCCTCGTGACATCCCTTTATCTGAAGGAGGCATTTGTCAAGAGAAAGGGTAGGGAACATCTGATGGGTGGATGGGAAAGAGGAATTTTAGGAAAGCTGCTCCAGAGACACTTGTCTCCACGAAGTCATAAGTCCCAGTTCCATGTACACTTGATAATCATCACTTCTGCCTTTGATACCATAGTGTCTTACCCAATTTGCTGTCATTTATTGTCACAGGATGCTCTAGAAAGTTTTTCTATTCTGTCATAAGTTCTTCCAGGGCTTATTCCAGGATCTGGATTTCTTGCTTTGTGTTTCTCTGAAGGAATCAATCAACCATACATGATGACTGCTGATTTTCTGCATTAAATTTTAGTGGTAGATTAATCCTGACAGTTAATGAAGCACTATCATTAATATAATAGTAAGGGAGACTTTTCTAAGTCCAATGAGAAGGTTGGAAAAGTTAGAAAAGAAGGTTAGAAAGAATTAATGTCTCTCTGAATGGAGCACTTCCTTCCTTTTTGAAAGCCTGGGGTATTTTTTTTTCTTTGTAGACTACCAGCCCAGTCTAAACACTGAAACAAGGTGGGTGAATAAAACTTCAACAGATCTTTGATCATTCAGACTCTGCAGACATTCAGGGCAAGTCATTGCTGCCTAGTTCTGTTTTCAGAACAAAGGTTTTTGGAGCAGTCAAGTTCAGCAATTACTATTTTTGAAATTTTAACAGATCACTAAGATACATTAATCTTTTTTTTGCTTCCTCCTCATCAAAGTATTTGATTATCATTTGATGGTTGGAGGACATCACAGTCAGAAACCCTTTGGCTCTCACTGCTGCATCCTTTGCAAAGCAGCAGCTGAGTTCAAGACCTGCCCCAGAATTCATGCCTGGTTTCTACCTCCTTTTGAGAGGTTGTTGAGTGGTGTTAAGAGTTGTTAAGAGTGGTGTTAAGAGTTGAGAGGGCATACACATAAGTGATACCAAATGGAATTGAACTATTTCTGAAATGTTGAGGAGTACCTCTAATGCAGAGCGCGGTTCTTTCAAGAATTAGGGCATGTTATTCCTCTACAGATCTTTGCTGTGCCAAAAGAGGACTAGTCAGTGGATTATTTATATAAAACTTGTATTAAGTTTTTCTTCATACTAATGATGAGGATAGCATGTGTAGAAATTTATTTTTACTTTCAGGATTTCTTACAGTTGGTCTATTTTACCAAGGTTAACATTCAGTCCATTCTCCATTAGACTTTTTTGTCCTTACCAACAATCCTGACATTGTATTGATGAGCTAAAAATATTAAAGGGAAGAATCTACAAGCTCAAACTCAGAAAAAGACCTTTTTTCATCCCATAAGCTCTTTTGTCCTTCCTACCCTGCAAAACATAAGCAAGCACTAGAAGAGAAAAATTAATCAACAGCAAACCAAATTCTGTAGAGACATTATTTTTCACCTATCCTTTTTAGAAGGGTAATTGAAAGAGACAGAAGTCAACTAAATTTAGTACACTAAAACAATGTACAGTACTGTGAGTACTTCATCCTAATGGATCAAATATAGTTCTTTAAAATCTTCCCATTGCAAATCCAAGGAGAGAGAATTAAAAGAGGCTTTATTTTCAGAGTTGTTAGGCAGTTAACTCTAAAATAATTTCCAAAGATAAAAAGATGTCCTTAGTGCTTTATACTGAGTGGATTCAGGTTGGAATATTTTTGTTCTACAAAGTTTCCGTCACCAGAATCTCTTTTCTTCCTTGTACAGACATTTAAAATCCACATTCAGATCTGTTAAGTCTTATACTCAGAGAATGAGACTCATTTGGTTCATTCCTGTTTTACATGTTTCTATAGATGGGGTTGATATCAATCAGAGAACAGATTCACATTTCAACTAAGCCAATCCAGTGGTCATCTGGGATCAGTGGCACAGTCCCATTTTCTTTTGCTGTTCCCTGGTTATGTGTTCCTGCCCCCTTTGCAGTGCTAATATTCATTGCAGTGAACTACCTAAACCTGCTGGGTGTACAACCCTTGGTTAAAACAGGGCTTGGGACTTGTCTTCGTTTGTTTTCTGAAGTAAAGTTTAAAGCCCCTTTTTAACTAAGAAATAATTCTGTTTCTCTGGCTCGTAATACTTTAATATCATCCATTACTGGGCTGGATGTAAATAATTCAGGTACTGGCCAAAAGTAGTTGTTGAACAGTTCAAATACCTGTATTGTCCCAAGAGTTCCATATACCTTTCTGAGAAATTCCCTTTTACCTTCAAACAGTGGAGAATTAGCCAAGTATCCAATCAAGCTGCATCGTTATGCCTCATATAATGGATATTTTCTTATTGAGAATAAGATATATATATTCTTATTGAATATATATATATACTTATAGAATATATATCATGCATTAAATCACATTAAGTCACATGTGACAGTCAATTATCAAAAACAAACTTTTGGAGGCCAAAAAAGAAATAAAAACCTACAATTACCTCAGTTTTCCAACATTTCTTCTCCTAGTGGAGCCTCAGGCATCACCAGGCATTGTCACTCAGCCTGCTGCCTGCGTCACATTTTGCTGTCTCCTTGTCACCAATCTAGCAGGTCACAGGGTTAATTCTAGAATGTCCATTTCAAGCTATTAACTTTGTAATCAGAATAAGTGTTGGTTTGGAATGTGATGAAGTGGTTTAGAGTAATTTCCAGGGCTGTCAAGATGCACATGCTAGCCCTGTGACTGCAAGAGACATGCAGTGGAAGCTGAATGATTGGCAGGGACAAGTTGGAACCAGTTGCTGCTAGGCTATCCTGTATGGGTTGTTGCATTATCATAAAGCCATGCATATACAATAGGTGGATTTGATTTTTCACGAAATGGATTACCAGTAAGTCTATAAGGTGGTCATGACATTATATTTCACTGTAACATTGAGTGGAAACAAAACACACATCCTTTCTCCCAAAAGCAGTGGCCCCCAGAAAGTCTCTTTGTGTTAGAAGGATAATGAGAGCCTTCAAAATTTCAGGCACTCACCTGAAATGTGCATGTCTGAAGCTTTGTGTGGTGTAATTATAAAGGGAAGGCATTCTTCCCAGTGGTATATTACCTGTTTGAGAGAAAGAGAAATTACAAAGAACATGGAGTGTAAAATGAGTCTTGATGTTTTAAATAGTATTGAGTAGGGCCTCTAAAGAATTCCGTGGGCTGCTTGATAAAGCAGAAAGAGGCAATAGAGAATTTTCTACATGCTGGCTTTGCAGAAACATGTTCTATACTTGATTGTTTCATTGAGTGCAACAACAGAGTATGCAAAACATTTGGGATCAATAATGTTTTTGTACATCTTTTTTCCAAAGATGCTAAATTTTTCTACAAGAACTGAGCATCAGTAGGAGAAGCTCATATCTAGGAACTAGGTACCCCCTTGCCTTTAAAGGGAAACAGGGGACCAGAAACACAGTTCAGCTTGCTCAGCGTCACACGCTAAGTCAGGTACTAAATTGCATATAAAATTCCCAGACAGCACATGTCACTTCATCTCCTGGTGCGTCATACAAGCCCTGAAAAGTGTTTGTTCTTGATTAATTGTCAAGCTAAATTATTTAGGTCCAATGTTAATGTCCTGTGGAGGCCTTGTGAAGTAAACCAGCCTCAGTCTATTCAGTCAAATTCAAGGAGCTTTCTATCTGCAGTAGAAATTACATAGGTTCTTCTCCAAACTCCTTTATAAGTCACAAACGAGAAGTAGTGTATGTTCTGGATTATTTCTCTTGTCCATTTGCTTTTAAATATGAAGAATAGCACTGAACCAATCATCTGGCCAGTCCTGGGCTGGGAATTACATTAATCACCTTAAGATGGCAAATGTATGTGCTGCACCAACCAAGCATTCATGTGGCTGCCAATTTCCCAAAGCCCTTTAGCAGTTAAAATATAATTACCTGTGTGGACATGAGATGGTTGACTGAATAGGTTATATCATCAACATAATTATAATGCTAGTACTCCGTCGGTGTTATGGAGGGCAGAAGTTAGCACATTTCTGCCTTTTTATCTGAGGGAAACTTCCTAATGCTTCCAGTAGGGAAGTCAACATGCTGCTGGATTCTGTGCCTGTCTGTCTCTGTTGCTGAGACTGGATTAATCTTTGAGCCTTTCTCACGTCTCTTTAAGAAATGATAAAACTCATAGCTGCTTCTGAGAAGTTCTTTGCATTTTATAAACAAAGAATCCTATGCAAAAGCAAATTCTGATTGCTTAAGTATTTGCAANTTACATGTTTCTATAGATGGGGTTGATATCAATCAGAGAACAGATTCACATTTCAACTAAGCCAATCCAGTGGTCATCTGGGATCAGTGGCACAGTCCCATTTTCTTTTGCTGTTCCCTGGTTATGTGTTCCTGCCCCCTTTGCAGTGCTAATATTCATTGCAGTGAACTACCTAAACCTGCTGGGTGTACAACCCTTGGTTAAAACAGGGCTTGGGACTTGTCTTCGTTTGTTTTCTGAAGTAAAGTTTAAAGCCCCTTTTTAACTAAGAAATAATTCTGTTTCTCTGGCTCGTAATACTTTAATATCATCCATTACTGGGCTGGATGTAAATAATTCAGGTACTGGCCAAAAGTAGTTGTTGAACAGTTCAAATACCTGTATTGTCCCAAGAGTTCCATATACCTTTCTGAGAAATTCCCTTTTACCTTCAAACAGTGGAGAATTAGCCAAGTATCCAATCAAGCTGCATCGTTATGCCTCATATAATGGATATTTTCTTATTGAGAATAAGATATATATATTCTTATTGAATATATATATATACTTATAGAATATATATCATGCATTAAATCACATTAAGTCACATGTGACAGTCAATTATCAAAAACAAACTTTTGGAGGCCAAAAAAGAAATAAAAACCTACAATTACCTCAGTTTTCCAACATTTCTTCTCCTAGTGGAGCCTCAGGCATCACCAGGCATTGTCACTCAGCCTGCTGCCTGCGTCACATTTTGCTGTCTCCTTGTCACCAATCTAGCAGGTCACAGGGTTAATTCTAGAATGTCCATTTCAAGCTATTAACTTTGTAATCAGAATAAGTGTTGGTTTGGAATGTGATGAAGTGGTTTAGAGTAATTTCCAGGGCTGTCAAGATGCACATGCTAGCCCTGTGACTGCAAGAGACATGCAGTGGAAGCTGAATGATTGGCAGGGACAAGTTGGAACCAGTTGCTGCTAGGCTATCCTGTATGGGTTGTTGCATTATCATAAAGCCATGCATATACAATAGGTGGATTTGATTTTTCACGAAATGGATTACCAGTAAGTCTATAAGGTGGTCATGACATTATATTTCACTGTAACATTGAGTGGAAACAAAACACACATCCTTTCTCCCAAAAGCAGTGGCCCCCAGAAAGTCTCTTTGTGTTAGAAGGATAATGAGAGCCTTCAAAATTTCAGGCACTCACCTGAAATGTGCATGTCTGAAGCTTTGTGTGGTGTAATTATAAAGGGAAGGCATTCTTCCCAGTGGTATATTACCTGTTTGAGAGAAAGAGAAATTACAAAGAACATGGAGTGTAAAATGAGTCTTGATGTTTTAAATAGTATTGAGTAGGGCCTCTAAAGAATTCCGTGGGCTGCTTGATAAAGCAGAAAGAGGCAATAGAGAATTTTCTACATGCTGGCTTTGCAGAAACATGTTCTATACTTGATTGTTTCATTGAGTGCAAAAACAGAGTATGCAAAACATTTGGGATCAATAATGTTTTTGTACATCTTTTTTCCAAAGATGCTAAATTTTTCTACAAGAACTGAGCATCAGTAGGAGAAGCTCATATCTAGGAACTAGGTACCCCCTTGCCTTTAAAGGGAAACAGGGGACCAGAAACACAGTTCAGCTTGCTCAGCGTCACACGCTAAGTCAGGTACTAAATTGCATATAAAATTCCCAGACAGCACATGTCACTTCATCTCCTGGTGCGTCATACAAGCCCTGAAAAGTGTTTGTTCTTGATTAATTGTCAAGCTAAATTATTTAGGTCCAATGTTAATGTCCTGTGGAGGCCTTGTGAAGTAAACCAGCCTCAGTCTATTCAGTCAAATTCAAGGAGCTTTCTATCTGCAGTAGAAATTACATAGGTTCTTCTCCAAACTCCTTTATAAGTCACAAACGAGAAGTAGTGTATGTTCTGGATTATTTCTCTTGTCCATTTGCTTTTAAATATGAAGAATAGCACTGAACCAATCATCTGGCCAGTCCTGGGCTGGGAATTACATTAATCACCTTAAGATGGCAAATGTATGTGCTGCACCAACCAAGCATTCATGTGGCTGCCAATTTCCCAAAGCCCTTTAGCAGTTAAAATATAATTACCTGTGTGGACATGAGATGGTTGACTGAATAGGTTATATCATCAACATAATTATAATGCTAGTACTCCGTCGGTGTTATGGAGGGCAGAAGTTAGCACATTTCTGCCTTTTTATCTGAGGGAAACTTCCTAATGCTTCCAGTAGGGAAGTCAACATGCTGCTGGATTCTGTGCCTGTCTGTCTCTGTTGCTGAGACTGGATTAATCTTTGAGCCTTTCTCACGTCTCTTTAAGAAATGATAAAACTCATAGCTGCTTCTGAGAAGTTCTTTGCATTTTATAAACAAAGAATCCTATGCAAAAGCAAATTCTGATTGCTTAAGTATTTGCAACATCTTGTGTGAACTCTCCCACTTTCCTGAAACCTTCCACTTCATACAAGTGGGCACACTAAGCAGGCATAACTTTCTTTGCATTTCGAGGATCTGATCTTTTCAAAATGGTAGATACTATTTTTATAGGAAGTTTCTAGTACATCATTAGTAAAAGAACAGGTATATTTACCTTTTGAAATAATTATTTACAATTTCTCATTTTTCTAGTAGTTCCATGATTGCAATCAGGTCATTGGTTTGTAGGAAGATTTCTAAATATATATTCATAGAGGGCATTTTCTCAGAAAGGGAAATAACAATGCACAAACTAGTGTATTAGAGCAGTAAATGTTCCACTGTTTTTACAAGTTTGAGTTAAATGTAAGGTGTTTTGTAATGCTAGCAAAAATAGCTGTGCTTCACTTTCCGAGGATAATGAGGGGAGACAAAAGTGGTGCCTCCTTCTTCTGAAATTTTGAGGGGGAAATTAGTTTGTCAGGGGATGGTTTGAAACAGATGCTCAGGTAATGTAAAGAATGCACATGACAGAGTCCAGGATTCCTAGATCCATTATTGTTGAATACAGCCTCTCCAAGATGACATTCCATGCTTTTTTGTATTGAGTGTAATTAGGTCATTACAGAAATGTGTTCTGTCTTCCTCTTCTCAGTACTTGCTACAGCAGCCCAGAAGGAAGTTGACACTTCATATTACCTTGTGTTTTAACAATCTCCATTGCTTGTTGGGTTGCCTGCTGGAAGCCAGCTGTGGCCTACCATCAAAAGCTATGTATCAGGTTTCATGAGCATGTCACAGTGGGGTGGTAAAACCAGTAGAGCCACATGTTACTGTGTGTGGTAGCCCACAGAAAGGGTCAATCATGCAAGCTGAGAATAATTTTTTCAGAAATGGATTGCTAAAATCCAGCTGCCAGGTACTGACAGACTGGGGTGTATGCCCTGCCTATGGTTTTGCTCAAGGACAGAGCAAAGCTGGGAGCAGGAGGACTCATGAGGGGAAGCCCAGGGAAGTTTGGGGGTGGGATGTGGAATGAAAGACTGAAACTAAGGATAAATTTCACATCCAAAGGTAGTAGTGGCCTTTCTGATGTTCCATACTCCAACTCCACAGTAGGGTTTGCCACAATTCATGCACAGCAAGGCCAGAGTTAAGTCATGCAAGGGGCCCTCCTGCCTGGCAGAGGAAGACCATGGCCATGGCACACAGGACATGCTGGAATTTGGAGGGTGGGCCAAGCCTGCAGCTCAGGTTTGTCACCACGTGCAAGGCAGTGCACAGGTTTGTCATCATGTGCATGGCAGTGCACAGGTTTGTCACCATGTGCATGTGCAGGTGGGCTGCAGGAAGGCCAGGGGGTTGTGAGACCTGGGGTGGCACTGAGGGATGACAGTCTGTGTGTCCAGTCAGAGAGCTATGGGGCTCTGCAGGTCCCCAGGAGGAGTGAACTTCCTGGGATCTGGTGATTTGAATGATTACAGTGAAGCTCAGTCAGGAATTTGTGGTTGGAGGAAAACTTTGTTTTTAATATACAGAAGAAATCCTCTTCATGTGGGATACAACTTCTACTTACCTCCACCTGCAAGTCCATAAAGACACTTGACACTTCCCAGCTCATGCTCCATAAACACACTAGACCTACACTGCAGCTCTGGCTGACAGACTGCCAAAGCTTTTAAAACTTTATAAAGTTATAAACACATATATAAACTGTATATGTACACTGGAAACAATCCAGATTCGAGAAGCATCTGAAAAGGCATGTGGTAAACACAAAATCAGTAACTTATATAATATGGAAGCTACTGGTTTGCTTTAGAACTGCAGAGCTCTGACCACAGTGGATTTGGAAAGCTGGCTGGTGTGGCTTAAGACAGACCTATTTCTGTGCTGAGAAGTGATTTCCCAGGGATTTTAGGAAGAAGTAGTATTCCCCTTTAGGTAAAAGTGTCTCTATGCCTCTGACTGCCTTATGGAGCCAGCTACACTTAGTGCACAAAATATGCAGTTGTCATCCAGGGTACAACTGGATCTGCGCAGAGTCAATGGATTGTCATTTTCTCCTGCCATGCTAAATCTCTTCAATTTACAATTTCTTTTTCCTTATACTTTCATGTTCTGCAGCTGCTTGTAAACCTGTGAGCTTTATAAAGTTATAAAAGTTAAACCCAGTTCAAGCTGCCTTCTCCACAAAGAGCAGTCACAAAAATGTAGCTGTGGGCTTTTGTCCACATAAACACATTTCAGCCATAGGTGCCTCTGTTGTTACTGAACTACTTGCTGGCCTTTGAGCCTTCAGTGCCCCATTTCAGACAAGTAGTGTGTTTATTTAAAAAAAATCTTTGCACATATTCAGGTTTTACAGCCAGGACTTGGAGCCACTTACAACCACAGCTGTTTTCAGCCACTCTGTGGCAACAAAGAAGTAAGTAGGTGAAAAAGGAGCTAGAAACTGTTTTCAAAAGAGAAACATCCTTCAAGGGAGGGAGGTCTCACTGTTCCATCAGAAGAAGGAAGGCTCAGTGCTGGGCTTGCCCAAGGCCTGGGTCAGGCTGCAGTCTTCCTGGCTGTCACCACAGGAGCCTCTCACAGCCCTGTACTTGTCATTATTTGAAGGTTTGTTTTTAAAAGAATATTTATGCTCTCAGTTAGACTTCTCAGCTTCTTGCTTCTCTGCTGCATTACCTCTGCAAGAGTTAACACGAGTATGAGCCACAAAGCTAGGAGACTGATGAGGAAAAGGGACCTGAAGGCTGGGAAGGGCTGTGGTCCATTGTGAGGGGCTGGGCTGAGTGTGGGCACTGCCAGCTGGATCAGTCATCTGGGAAAACAGTTTCAGAGGCCCCGAGCCCGACAGAGTGACCGGTGGCTCATCACCCCCACCCTGCTGCTGCCCCTTCGGTGGGGTCGGGCCCGCTGAAGCATTGGAGGGGAGTGGGTTCAGCAGCGAGCGGGCTGAGCAAGTGCCATGGGAGGGCAGCATTGCTCAGACACACAGCCCGGCGCCTTTCAGCCCTGTCCTGCACACATCCGTGGAAGGGCTTCTCCTCTGAGAGCCCCTGCACACCCCCGGTCTCATGGGACCTGCTGCCCCGGCCATCAGCCCGGGACACTGCAGGAGAGCCAGGCTCAAGGGGGAGCAGCTGCTCACCTGTCTCTTGGCAAACTCTGCTCTTCTTGAGCTAGCTCGGTGAGGTTTTTTCCTTTTGTCTTCGAATGTCTTCAAAAGATAATTACGTGGAGCTGGGGCCATTTGCTCAAGTTGCTTTTAATTCCCATGGTGGTTGTAATGAAGTGTGTACTGCACATCCATTTTACTAAAGTGGTGTATAAGGACACACTTGACTTGCTTTTCCCCTGCAGCTGAGAAAGGACAGATCATTAAGAAAACAGGACCACTACGTTATTGGTGCCTTCAAACAGATCCCCTGGCCTGACTCCTTCAGAAGAGATGCAGACTGAGTCTGAGACATATGAAGGTTTTGGTAAAGGGCTTTAAAATGCTTCCTCCCACCCAGGCTGGTGCTGCTCCCAGCATCACTGCAGGTTTTATCTCAAAGCAGATAGGCTTGCTAGTGAACAGGAGAAGTGTCCATTAGAGGAAACAAGGGAGAAACACCCTGCACCAGTGAACAAAACCATTTCTGAAGATTTCAACTTTGTAGTAATGCTTGCAGGTGCTCTTCCCACATGGTTCAGTTGGGGGTTGGAGATTTGTGTGTTTAGGTGCTGGCTGGTCTGCTTCATGCTGAGTGCCCAAGGTGCTGTCAGAGGACAGATATTTTCACATTCAAACTCTCCTTTCCCAGTTCTTGACTTCACAGAAGTTGCAGCACATACACAGAAGCATGTTCATTTATTATTTCCTGAAAAATTGTCTCCTTGGGGCTGCTCTCCATAGAAGCGCTATTCTGTAGTCTCTCACAGAGGAACTGATGACAGGGATTTAAATCAAGCCCTTCCTGTATGTCAAAAGAGTACATAACTCCCCAGCCAGAGTGCATTTTGAAGCTGAGATTACATTGGAGCTTTCAAGCTAGATATATTTTATATAAAGTAATTGCACAGTCCTGTGTTTAAGGTACGCACTCAAGTTTCTGTCTTTGATCTAAGAAATGCTTATTTCTCAAAGTGGAACAGTGTCAATAGGAAATATTCATACTTCAAATTTTGCTTCAGGGCTGGGGTGCTGTCCTGGGAGACTGAAAATAAGGCTGTTCTGTTCCAAGTGATGTCCCTAAACACTGAAATTTGTGAATAAAAGTCAGAGGTGAAAAAAGGGAAAGTTGACATCAGCAGCTTTGAAACGATTTAGCCTTGCATTTTCTCTTAAAAAACTCCACAAATTACACAAATAATTCTTTTCAATCCAAACAAAGTACAAGGGTTTTATCTTTGTCACAGAAAACACAAAAATACTTTTGGTCTGGATCAATTTTATTTTCTTATTTTATTTTAGTGAATAATATTCTTAAATATGCTTGTAGGGGTCTATGCAGAGATTCATTGAGCAGAAACCTGTTCATACTTTTACAGTGCTTTGATCACTGGTCTTGGCATTGTCTGTCAAAGCTTTGACTAACATGACAAGTTTATGATGAATTTTTGTCCATGGTGAATAACCCAACATCCTTTGCTAGTACGAAAGGGGATTATTTTGTTTTTTTCATATCTACAGATGGATACAGACACCAGGAAAGGATACAGTTAAATCCCTAATGCTTGTTAATAATTTGCCTTTGTATTATCCTGCCATCCTTCACTTCTTCCACCAAGTTTCCTAATGTCAGGACATACTGGAATGAAAGTATTAGTTTAGAGGTAACTGGGACTGAAACTCTTGCTTCTAGGATCAGGAATATCACTTTAACATGAAAGTTTCCCACCATTGATAAGGTTTTTTTCACTGTTCTGCAAGTCAAGGAACTTTGGGGTCCACCGACATAAAGGACCAATGTAAACTCTGAATGACCACTAAAAATAAGCCCATTTGCTATTTATTATTTTATGGCTGAATATGGTAGCTACTTCAGAGTTATGGAAAGAGAAGAGATCCTTAGTTGTCTGTGCAGAGCATTTGCACACTAAGGAGTCAGCAAGCACTGGTAGGATATTTATAATCATGCAGTGCTCTGCTACATTTTTGTAGTAAGGAAAATATATTCTCCTGTAGGAATTACTGTGTTCAGTCCTTTGCCCTATGTTAGAGCAGATAGTAGCTCAGATTTTAGGGGTCCTTCATCCCTTAAAGAATGTTAGCTAAATCTACCACTCTGAGTTAAAAAAAAGCCATTGTGTTAAAGCATTGGAATGTTTCACAAAAAAAAACCCCAAACAAAACAAAACACCTTTTGAACTCTAGATTATAATGAAGAGATCATATAGAAAAGAGAAAACCAGTTAATTTTGCAGTGAGAGTAAAACATATTCTTTGAACTCCCCAAGGCAGGTTTTCCTGTGGTGAGACCTCAGGAGGAATAGTAAGCAGAAAATGATTCCTGTGATGTTTAAGCTTGTGGTTTGCTGCTTTGCAATGTGACACGTAAATTGGTGGACAAAAATGTTTATTTTCTATTAGGTGTTGCTAATGAAGCATCCATAATTTGAGAAATTAAAGTGAACTCCAATTCTGCATTATTATGTTCAGGAGTCAGTGCTGATTTCTTTGCATTCCCCTATGGCAGCCTTAAATGCCTTTATTTTGCTATGATGCAAGATTGGTATCAGCCTATTTTCTTTCCTTTCTTACTATATCTCAACTTGAACTGATATTTTGGTGGGCTCACCCCATGATTCCCTTAGTATCACATTTAAGGCGTCCAGATGGGGTGACAGAATGGAATAAGACACCAGCCCTCCATCTGTTAAAAAAAAGAAAAAAAATTAAATACAAGGTTTTATTGTTCTTTAAGTAAGAACAGATACAGTCTGTATGTCAAGGCCAAACTATATGCTATTAAATCTATCCTTTGAAGTCTTCCATTGGGCTGACCAAGGACAGATGGTAAACTGTTATCAGTTGATATGGGATTAGGTCAAGTCGAAGTTCAAGACTGAGGGTAACAGCGAGAGTCTCAGTTCAGTTGTGAAATGTATTAGTTTATTTAACGAATACCACATAGTCAGCATCTTTGCTACTGTTCTGCTAGTTTAAGAATTGGGAGATTTATTTACACAAGGATCTCCACACTCCTTAGAAGTTTAATATGGCAAATGTAACTTAGTAGATGAATAGCAATAAAATTTTTATTCTTTTGGAGGAGAAAAGAGTTCAGATTTAAGATGTAACCAGCTTAAAATATACTGCAATTCTTTTTAATTTTTTGTTTTATTTTTACCTGGCTCATATATTTGCATCATTTGCCTTTGTGTTTCTATTTTCTTTGCATATGCACCAACCCCAAAATAGTCTCATTGGAGAAACTGATTACAAGTATCAGATGTAGGGAAGCCTGTGGCAGCATTTCATTTCTTACACTTTATTTTCACACCCAAATAATGAATGAAGACTATTGACCGTGAAGCTGAAATGCTGCATACATGTCAGGCTGTCTATTCTTCAAATTTGGCAGAGGAAATGAACTTGCCTTAAAAACAATCCAACCAAACATGTTTAGAAACAGCATTTGCAGAACTGGCTGATGTTTGCCATATGACACATGCAATGGACATTAGACATAATTTGGAAGCAGGCAAAGCAGTTAAGCGTATGCCAGTGAACGAGCTGAGACAAAATGAACTTTCAAGATCTGGTCATAATCTTACATAATAATTCTGTGTCAACCTCATGGTTTAATTATGTGCATGGTTTATATAAGTTAAGGACTCATGGGATGAGCCTCTGCTAGCAAAGCTAGAGCTAAAAATGCTCAAAATAACTTCCTAAAGAGCACCTCTTCTTTATAGCTCTACTTTTCTTTTTGTCCCCATAGCTCCTTTAGAACTTCAGTGAAAAGGAAACTCTTCTCTATAAGGTGTGTTCAGGCAGAAAAGAGGAGCAATAGTTATGAACCCTGATAGTGCAAAGTTTTCTACAGTCACAGGAGGAAAGGCTGCTATTGCAGCATTAGAATTATTTTTCAGGTGTATAAATAATGAAATTAAAACAATCTAAGGTTTTTCTAATACTGTCTGGTATGAGTACACATTGACTTCTCCATATGACATTTGTTCTTTTATGTACTTATTACATATGTTAATGTGTCATGTGAATAAGTAAATATTGCCAGAAAAACAGGACTTTTGAAGCTGTGTCACTTTGTGCTTCATCACTTGACATTCAACAGCTCTTCTTAATTTTTACAGTTGGGATGATGTGTAGCTGACTTGTAGCGTTATACTGTGTTAGTAACACATCCAAACTGAAAAAAGAGACAACCCTAGAACTGTTTCTGGTTCACTCTCAGCTCAAAGAGGTTTCTGTCTGAAGGCTCAGGACTCAATTCCCATTTAAACAAAATTTTAATCTTGGCTAGAGGTGCTGGGAAAATCAGTTCATACCATTTTCCTGTTCCCTGGACTTGACCTGGCTGAAACTACTGTTGTAATGAGGCTGTGGAATTCCTCTTCTTTGTCACAAGGAATGCTGTAGCTCCCTGAGTACTGCTGCACTTCAGGGCTCAAATGTGGCACTGTCTGGTCTGAAGAATCCTTTGCTATGCTCCTTTCTCCCCTTGCTGCCTGCTTTTCCATGCTGAGCTAGCAAGCCCTGGGCAGAGTGATGGGCGAGTTCCAGCGGCAGCAGATGGACAAGGCACAGCACAGCCCTACAGGCCTCCTTCTTCAGAGATCCACAGTGTTCTGCACTGTAGTAGCACATAAATTTTTTAGCTTCAGGCTTCAGCTACAAGACTGGTGAATCTGTAAAAATCATCTATACAGACTGGACTTTTCCTTACTCATTCTCCCAGGTAGCTGTATCCCATTCAAGGAACGGGGATGGAGTGAGTGCAGAAAATAGCCATTAGAAACTTGTTGAGCATTTCTGTGAGCCTTTTCTCACCTCAGTGTAAGCTTCACACAATTACCATAGACTACAGAAGTGGAAAACTATAACACCGGGTGGAAAGAGTCTAGGATCTACTTTCCAGACATGTTTTAAAGTCACTCAGAAGAAGTAAAACATTTTCATTTCAGAATGTTGGTCTTTTCCACTTTCTTTTTGATTAGCCATTTATAATGCTTACCTTAACTAAGACCCATATCTGTACTTGCTGCTTGAACAGGAAAAAACTTTTGTTATACTTGGCAACATAAAGGAATGTAAATAGTCAAAACCAAACTTCACTTGCTCAGTATATTTTGGTATCCAAATGTGTTCAAAATATGATAATCTATACACAGTTTGAGGTCCTACATGCAGGTTGCTGCTGTAATTTAATTTTTCCTTTTTCCCTCTATTTTCCTTTCTGCTCATTCTTTTGAGAAGGGATTCACACCTCCCTAGGTTTCAAAATTCCCTGGCTACTGCAGCTTCATTTATTTGAGTCCAGTTAGCTCCCTGAGGCTTTGGTTAGTATTCTCGGGTTTTTTGAGGTCAATAGTGAGCAGATTGGACCTCTAGAGGCACTTGGCCTCCTATATCTAGTGTTAATGTTTCTCTTTGAGGATCCACCAGGTCCCACACTCCTGAAGCTGGAAAGTTCTCGGGAGAGCCTTCACTTCTAAACCCAAGCTGACCATCCCCCAGATCTGCATATAAACCTATTTGGGCATGTTTCCTATATCCTGTCTGCCTACAACTTTTCTCTTGGACATTAATGTGTTTTCTCAAGGGACCTGGACAATTCCTGAAGCCTGATGTGCTTCCTGTGATGCAGAGGAAGATATTGCCCTTGTAGGGAGAGGCGTGTGCAGGTCAGAAATGTGTAACACCCAAACACTTGTGTCTTTGGGGCATGTCCCCATACTCTCTTGTACTCAACATGGACTGCTCCTTGTGTGTTTGCTCTGTGACAGGCCTCATGCAAACAACAATGTCAATATATTAAAGCAGATTAGTGTTCATGGGTGCAAATTGAAAATTAGGCTCATTGTTGTAATTTTTCTCCATAAATAGCAGCAGCAATTGCATTAATTTGTAAAAGACTGGGATATAATAAGTATAAATGGTACACTTAAAAAAAAAATCTGTTCTGCAATATCCAGGGGCCATGGCTGTCAAGGGCCAACACAGCCATCAAGAAAGTCTAAAATTAAAACAGACAAGTTGCCAATGCATAAAACTGCCATCATCATGTTCACTTCCCAGTTTGTTTCAATGACCATCCCATCTGTGAAACATATTTCTGTGGGACAGTTAAGGGTTGCAAGCATAAACTAGCCCATTCCAGTGAATGCTACAGCCCAGGTGTCGCTCTTGTTCGAAAAATGCCTGGGTGGCCCCACTGCCAAGGATATAACCACAGATAATACAATCCAGAAATCCCTTTCCAAAGCAGTGAGTAATTGAAATTTATGTACTTGCATAACTCATTTATTGCCGTGAGAGCAACGAATCCAAGGTTGTCAGCTCCAGCCATAGGGGTTGTTCCCTGATCCAAGAAGCCTGTGACTTTATTGTTTGAATGGGAGAGCTGAGGATAGTGACTGGCACTGCTGTTTAGAGGCTGGAATGTATAGCTGGGGACATGCTGGATGAGAGGTAAGGGCACAAACTGCTCTCCTTGCCAGGAAGAAAAATACCTCAGCAGGAGTGATGTAAGTGGGCAGGGGTTTGAATCCAAGGCCTGAGGCCAGTCTGATAGGCTCTGTTTTCTCGAATGGAAAGTCTCTGGTTTCCCTCATTCCTAGCAATGCGGTAGCACCCACAGATTCTTTCTATTTCAAATCCAAACTTAAAGGCTTTCAAGGTCAGTTCTGGTTTTATGCATTATTGTGACTGAGATTTGTGAAGCAAGTTCAGGATACCCAGAAGAATATCATGCTGGAAAAATTCCTTACATCTGGGAGATCTGTTTTCCCTCTTGCTGCTGTCATGGATTGAGCGGAGGTCATAGCTACCCTAGAACTTGTGAAGAGACATATCTGGTAGCAAAACGGAAAGAGTTTTTTCTATGAAGGGTCTGTGTGAAGCTCTTAAGTGACTAATGCTATAGAAATACTAAGTATTACTGTGACTAATTAAATTATTTGGCACAAAAGTTTGTTTTAACAAGCCTGTGCTCTTGTGGGAGGCATCCAAGCAGGGATACAATCTCAGCATCTGAGCTCCAGGGCTGACTTTGTTTTCTTTCTTCCAAAGCAGTCACCTTTTCTTTCATTTTACTGTCTGTCATGACAGTTTTTCCTTTCTTTCAGAGAGATGAAGCTCTGTTTAGAATAAGATGCTCCTAATGTTGCATAGATTGGAAAAAAGGTACAACATACTATCACCAACTTGCTTACTTCAGTGGCAAAATCTGAGATTAACACTTCAGTTTTGTAAATATTGAGACATCTGACATGTATCCACAAAGTTGCTGGTGTGTCTTCATTTTTTAAAACAAAATGAGACAACATAATTTTTTAGGAGAGAATGGGATCAGACTTTGGTTTTCACATTTAGACAAAAATTAGTTTTTTTTTTTCTTCTTGAGTGGGAGAAAATCACTGACTGCTATTGCTTATGGTGACAAACTTCTCATATATGGAAATTAATAGCAAGAGGTTTTGCAATCTGAATTGTGTCTATTCTTAGTCCCAAAAGCTCTGTGTGCTCTACAGATGGTGGAGAAATTAAATTTCATGGCAGCCTTTTTTAATCAAAGAAAATGGGGCATGGAAAGGTCAGTCAACCTGCTCTTGACAGTGGGGGGACCACAAGTACTACACACTTCTTGTTATCTGAATTAATTTTTTTTTCTGCACAAACAACTGTCCTACGTCTTGCCCTGAATCCTGGGTCAAACAGATCTATAGTGTGAGGATTACAATAAACCCCATAACTACATCTTCTCATCTTCCTTCTCTGGTGGTGAGAGGCACAGATCGAGCTGAATATATGACTTCCTATGTCCTTTTAACCACAGGTCTGACCTTCTTCATAAAAGTTTCTATGTTATGATAGTCTTGTCAGGATTTACTGGTTGTGCTTATTATTAATTAAGAGGTACTAAGTTTAAAAAGTCATTAGGAATCAAATCACAAAGGGTAAGTTAAAAACCTTTCCGTGAACTTTGACATGGCCCTGTATTACATCTAAACCCATACCAACAAGAAGAGACATTAATAAAATCATTATATATTTGAAGAGCAACACCTAGCCCATGTAAAGTTTATGGCTACAAATGAATACGTGTCAGGGAGCACCATCAAGTCCATTAGGCCAAAAATTTCACTGTTGCTATTCATTTAGAGGGGATGGAACTTGTATGTTGCCATGATGGACAGCAACATAAAAAATTTAAAAGAGGGCTAAAAGACCCTTTCTCCTTTTTCAGCCTGGCCTTATAAACCATATACACTTTTAGGGAAGTATGAGTAAAAATAAAACTTGCTGCCATGATTTACTCATTCATAAATATTTTTTTTCTTTTAATCACTGGAAAGCTATTCCAGTGCATGTAAAGTCTTAATGAGACCTAGCAACATTATGAGTGCTGGGAGCAATCACCCTTCAGCCTCGTGCCTGCAAACACTCTCAAGGCATGCATATATCTCATTATGGCCGAACGCCCTGTCATGTGTTATTCCTTACTTAGTGACAATTTGTCATTGTCACCCTTGACATGTCACTCTGCTGCAGAAGGATTTGACTTCAGCGTAAAATGTGAGAATCAGATGAGAGGATTTTGTAATCTAAACTGAAATATGGGGCTGAGAGAGACTAATTTTATTCAAAAACAATACTAATATAACATAAATGGGAAGAAATGTTTTCATTTAAGGATTTTTGTTAAGGTTTCCTACCTTTGCCTTTTCCCAGCTCCTGCTCCCCCACTTCAATTATTCCTTAGGATAATGCTTTTATTTTTGAAGGATGGAGCCTTATGTTTTAATACCATGAATTTTCAATTAAGTGCACTAAAATCTGTGGATATAACTATTACTTAAACTATAAGTAATGGTTACATGTGAAAATTAGGGAAACATATTGTGCTTTAGATAAATTACATTCAGATTACTTCTTATTATAAATGGGGTAGAAAATGGATTTTTAGCTCTGGCTGGCCAAAGAGCCAGCATTTGTATCTACTTGATTTGTTTAAATATATTTCAAGCCAGATTGAAATCCATATTGCCTGACATTAATTGAGTACTGAAGCATCAGTGTACTCAAGTTTCATAAACCACTGATGAGTGAGTTTCTACAGGCTTGATTTAAAAATATACTGTCCCTTTTATATGAAAATTATATTCCATTTATAGTGTAATTCTTAAGGACCAACATTAAATGGTGTAAGTCTTAATAAGATGAATGTAAATATGACATTTGTGCTGTTGAGTTGACATCTTGTTTGCTAAGAAAATTGTATTCTGTACTCGGTATTTATTAACATCTTCTGTATGATATTGTAGGCAAACTGGTTTTCTTTTGAAAAGCATAATGGAGATTAGAGCAGGGTGGGCTGTGAGATGAAGGTCCTGAAGGTCACTTACAGGGTTTTGCTTAGGCACCTCATCCTGGACAGGATATTCCATTCCATGGCATCTTTTGACAATCAATCCTATCAGGTTGCCCAGTAATTTATTGGCTTTGTGGCACTGACAAATAGTCAATCATTCCAATGGTAGCCTATAGGAAGTAAGGTTTGAGCTCATGTTTCCATGAGAAAGTCTAGGGCAATTTAACCCATTTTTCACACTTGTAATTTTCAGAGAAGCAGACATTATTTGAACAAGATTCTGGATTTTGAATTTCACAAAGAAGGTGCAAGGCTATGATTTTTTCTTCAAGTTTCATCAAATTTTTCTGCATAAGATGAATGAATGAATAAGTTACTAACTAACTAACTAAAGATGCTTCATCAAGCAGCTTTTACTGGCTGAACCAAGTGTCCTATGGCCTTCATCAAGCTGCGCTCTCTCTGAGGTAGGGAATGACTGCTTTTAAGTGAACGCATTATGAAGTGCCATCTGCAATGTGCCGTCCTCCTGGATATTTTTATCAGGACTAACATAGCTGTCAGGATGTCATGGAATGAATGTCGGATAATTTGTACACTTGATTTTTTGGTTTTTTTTCATAAAGCTCTTCCATACTATTATTATAATGATAAAGGCAGCTTTCTGCTTGAAGTGCATTTTCTGCTTTCTCAATGCGCTTAACTGAAGTTTTTTTCTTTAAAATCTTTAACATTACAAAAATTGTTTAATAATACAAACATTGTGAAGGAACACAGTATACATTGAATAATCAAGGCTTCTGTGAGGAGTGTGGGGAGTGAGGATTTTTGATGTAAGTTCTATCATTTATCTCCTTCATTTATTGCCTTCAGAACCAGGAGCAATTTGTCCTTATTTGTTAAAGAGAGAACATGGTGGATCTTTAGTTCACATTCCAGGAAGATCTGTATTTTTTATTTGAGTACTCTTTGTTCTGATTCACTGTCTGCAAGTCATGGGAAATCTTAGCTACCTCACAGAGAAGTTAATGAAATGCATTGAGGTGGCTGCAGGCATTCAGATAAGAGCTGGGTGAGCATGAAAGGACCAGGTGAATCTCTAAACCATGACTAGCAACTTTTGCTTTTTTTGTCACAACTTTCTTTTTTTGCTGAGCTGCATACTCCAGTCCTCTCCCATGGACTAGCTGGACAGTTATTCCATATTTTGTTGTGCCAAGTCATCTCTTTATGCTGGGTAAAACCATTTTTTTTCTCATGGTTTGCCCCTGTTGATTCTTCAATTTAGTTGGCTTAGTGGGACCTCCTTCTTTTGATAATGGTGAGGTATAATTTCACCAAAATTTTCACTGAAATTACCTTGGAATCATTTCAGTTTTCTGTGTCGCAAGGCACATTTTCAGGACAATCTGAGCCAATGTATTAGATCGTCATGGTAAAGGAGTAGACCTTAACTCTCCTGTACCCTAACTCCTAGTCTGGCTCAGAACTGCACATATGTTGCTTAGTTTGGGATGGGTTTGGCTCAGGTGTTTGGGTGTTTGAGTTAGTCAATTTAGCTCACTCAAATACAGAAACTAGGCCAGAAATGAAAACAACCACAATAGCAACAAAAAAGTAGGTATTCCTTTGCTGAGTTGATGCTCCTCTAGACTCACTCCAACAGGTCCACCTCCTTCTTATGTTGGGGCTCCAGACATGGACACATTACTGCAGATGGGGCCTCAAAAGAGGAGCAGAGGGGAAGAATCACCTGCCTCGACCTGCTGGTCACGCTTATGTTGCTGCAGCCCAGGATACAATTGGCTTTCTGGGCTCCAAGCACACATTGCCGGGTCATGTCCAGCCTCTCATCCACCAGCATCCTCAAGTCCTTCTCCTCAGAGCTGCTCTCAATTCACTGCTGCCCAGCCTGTATTTATGCTTGGGATTGCTCTGAGCCAGGTTCAAGACCTTGCACTCGGCCTTGTTGAATTTCATGAGGTTTGCACAGGCCCAGCTCTCAAGCCTGTCCAGATCCCTCTGGATGGAATTCCTTCTCTCCATTGTATCAATGGCACCACAAAACTTGGTGTCACTGGCAAACTTGCTAATGGTGCATGACATGACACTGTCCGTGTCACCAACAAAAATGTTAAACAGCGTATCTCCTTGCTGGGTTGATGAATTAAATCAGCAAGCTGTAAACATATAGAAAAATGTTAGATGACTTGTAGTAGAAGGAGTGGCAAAAGAAAAAGAAAGAGGGCAGTGCTTGTGTTTTTGAGCTGTTGTTGTTTGGCTGGGCTTATTTTGAGCAGTGCTCAAACAACAGTTTAAGAACCAGAACAAAAGTGTTAAGAACCAGAGCAATGTATTCTTAAGATCTTGGAGATGTTGATAACCTTTACCTGGACTCCCCTTCTCATAAGGAGGCACTTTCCAGCCATCAGTGATGAGTAACATTCCATTCTGTATGGTCAGCCTAGGTCTTTCCTTCTCTACAACAAATTGTACCTCTCTGTGCTCAGCTGGACCTTATGTATTGAGAAGGACCTCAAATTAGCCTTATCATTTGTTATAGCTTTGGGATGATGAATCAGAACCTGAAAGCTATTGGCTGGAGGGAATTATTTAGTGGAATGAATTTCAGAGTTAATCTATTCATAGAAATGCAACAAATTACAGCCCAGAACTAATGTCATTTCTGCTCCCTCTCATCCCCTCCAATATCTGCTTCCCTTAGCATACTCCTTTAAACTTATACTTTAGTAGCAAGAACTAAATTTAGATATTTAAGGAAATCAAGGTCTCTGATCTTCATGTTCTTCTAGTAGCTGGTGTTTTTGACATTGGGCTCACACAAAAAACCTGTTACTCTGAACTGGTATCTCCAGAGACATGATACAGTGCCAAGGCCACTATGCCTGTCTCTCCCTTGGCAGAGTACTTGGTAGTTGTTTTCCTTTTGCTAAAAGCTTTCTCTCTGGAAACAAATTGCATTCTCACAGAATTTTTTTCACAGATTTTTTTTTGTTTGGTTGGTTTTTATTTAAACTTTCAGTTTTTAAAATTTTACTTCTTTCTGAAAGCTTGGGAGAAGTTTTTCAGCAGTGAGTAGAGAGAAATCTCAGGTGCTGCTGAATGATGGGGTTGTGGATGAAGAATGGACACATTGTTTGCTTTCATGTCTTTGTTTTTTTCTTTGTGGGTTTTTTTTTCCTCTCTCATAACTTTGCAAACATTGCTCTGCTTTTTGCAGGAAACCAGATTTTTCTTCCCATTGATATGGTTTTCCAATTGAAGTAGAGAATCAGTCAGCAAGGAAGGCATCCTAGAACCATTCTAGGAGCATGCTAGGAGCCTAAATCTCAGAAATTCAGGTAAGAAACAAAGGAAAGCTTTTAATTTCCTGTACTAGACATGTGCAAATATATATCTGTGGCTGAGCCATTTACTTTGAGCCTGTGCAGACTTTATGTATTTTATCTCTACTTGCTTCAGTAAATTCAGAAGATCAGCAGCTAAATACACTTCTTTGTGGCTATGTCATCAGACCTTTTTGAAACTGAAGTTGGAGCAAGTATACTAGAAAGCTCAGAAAATATATTTTTGAGCATGTAAAAATAATAACAGCTTGCATAAGTTTCCTTACTTAAAACCTACTTTTACCTTCAGAAGCTGACTTTTAAACATAGTTGTCAGAGTATTTTTGTGGTTAAATAATTGATCTTTTGTAAGATTTGGCTTGTTACAGGTGTTTCAGAAAGTAGAATTCACTTTCCTGAGAAAAGAATCATTTCAGCTCTGTCTTTTCACACTGCTGCTGAAATTGGTGAATTTATCATCTTATTTTTTAAAATCCACCCTCCCAAACTCTCAGAAAGAGCTGTTACACAGTTCCTGCAGTGGCTTAAACTTCATGAGAACTTGTGGTTACTCTTTTAACCTGTAGCTACTTTGAGCTCTGAGATACAATCAAGGTTAATTTCAGTATCCTAATGCCTTGAAACTGATACTCATGGATAGAGAAATTGGTTCTCCTGGTCAGTACAGAGCACAAAGTCAAATATTAGTGTCACATGCAAGCTGGTCTTTGCATATGGACAGAATTGCATTAGGGGAAAATTAAATGCTCTCAGTTTAGACCAGGGGCTTTGCAAAGCAGATAGCCTTTAGAGCTATTGTGGTTTTTAAACGTCAGGTTAATTGAGAACTGCTGTATATTTAATAGGGGGGCCTTTGGGATATGACTACAAGGAGTCTTTGTTGTTCAGCAGTACATTAGGCAGAAACTGCACTTCTGAAATGGTCATAAAAATCCCAGGAGGCATAACCATTAATGGGACACTAAGCTCCAATTAAGGGCATGGCCCTAAAGACCGAGGTGAAAAACATGGTCCTTAGCATCTGTCTCAGAGGATCTCTGATCCAGCTGCTTGATTTCAGCTGCAGAAACATAATTGCAAATAACAAAATATTTACTCTGGAAAAAACCCCCAATACTCCTTGTTGTCTGGGATGTAAATAGGAAAAAAAAAAGAGAAAAACCAAAGGGTCTTTTAAATTAAATTCTCCACATTTCCTAAAACAAAACTAGAACTACATATAACAGCTAACAGTTCTGATCCCTTTTATCATCATAGGATTTCATAACAGTTGCAGTCCAGCCCTCTAAACTTCATCTTACACATTTTTATTATTAAATTGAACACCTCCACAAGTTTATATTCAGAAACTGCAAAGGACTTTCCTCTGTGACCCTGTTTAAGGTTTGTTTCTGTTTTGAGGGGATTTTTGGTATGTTTGTTTGTTTTTAGTTCTCTGAGTTCCATGAGACACAGCTACTCAGTTTAGTCAGTGTGCTGGTAACTTTATAAATAAATTACTGGGTCTTATGGCCTTCTTCTGGTCAAAGACTGTGATTCTGCCGCAGATAGACATGGATTTTCTGGAACATCATAAATATACATTTTCAGAAAACACTGGGTTGTTAGAGTCCAGCTGAAAATGGCTGGCATCTTCTGGAAATTTTAACCTTGATTACTTCAATTACCTTGGCAATTACATTAGCAAGTGAATAATTTATGTCTCCATGTGAATATCTTCCACTGTTTTATTCTGCTTATAATACAAACTTTTCACTGAAATTTCCCAGAGATAACCTAGTCATTTTCCATCTAGACAGACCATCTGAGTGAGATGTTAATTAATATGACACTATGGAATTCAGTTTAGTGAAGTACCACAAAAAAGGAAATTAATTTCAATCATTGACAAACTTGTCAATTTAGTTGTATTGATTTTTTGATACTTCTACAGCACATGGCAAAGTTCATACATTGTAAAATACATCATTATTATTGGCTCACTCTGCTGGAAATAAGTGGACTTTTTTTTTTTTTTCCAATAGATTGACATTCTTTAAGTGTATAAAAATGCAAAATTATGTAAGGGGTTTTCATTACTATTTAAAATATAATATCAATTTACTATCTTTAATAGTGAACTCTCAGTCAGAGTTATTTCCTAGTGCTTAAAGATATTTGGTCTCAAAGCAACATGAAAACCACCATTTCTTGGGTTGGCAAAGTTTAGCAGAAAAAAAAGCTGATGAATCTGTTCATTAGCAGCTGTTGGCCATGAGCTTCCTGGTGGGAGCTGGTATTCTTCAGAGGCTCTGGGCTCTCCTAAGGCTGGAGGGACTGTGGGCCCCTGGGATGGAAGGTGTTGCTAAAGCAGAGAGTGGATCCCTCTCCAGTTGTCTCTCCCAGGGCTGTGGTGTCAAAGCTCTCTCTAAAAGAGCAAAGATCACTTGCAGAATGCTCAGCCTCTACAGTGTTTTAGAAGTCAGTGTCCAACACTGTATTTTGCTTTTGTAAGGCTTCTGTGATGGAAAATCAAAAAAGCAATTGTTGTTCTGCTGGCTCCAGCTCTAGCAAAAATAAGTTGAAAGTATTCTGATTAAGTTTCTGATTTTGGTCTGTCTCTTCAGAGCACATGGAACTGCAGAAAACCTATGTTTGGCTTGTGTCTGTAAGTTTCCTGTTTTTTAAATGCAATACTCTCATATTCCCACCTGAGGTCATTAGCCACAAGGTAGGTTAAAAAAAAGTTTGAAGGATGGATGTAGCTGCATACAAACCCAGGCAATCTGAACTCATATTTATGCTGATGCTTCTGAAATTCATCGTGTTGCTCTGTTAAAACTCAGGTTTACAGAATGTAGTGCTTGTCTAAATTTTCAGATAGAATTTTTATACTGAGGAGTGCCTGTAATAGAGGAGGGAAAGCATATATTTCTGATGGAATGCAATTGCTTTTCATTTCAGCCTATGAGACAGATAGTAATATCTGAGGTTTGGTTTTGTTTTGGTGGGTGTTTTTTATTGCTTAGTGTCCTTAAACATTGTTTCAAAGTCAGTAAAAGACACATGGACTTCTGAGACAGCAATAATATGTCGGGGAGGAAGGGGAAATAATTAAAAAAGCTAAATCCTAAACACTTAAGGATGAAAAAAATTTTTCCAGCATTAAGTGTATAGTAATGGAACCAATCTTCCCTATAGGAGAATGCATTTAGTTATTGTCAAGAACTATTTGGTGAATTTTAGTCCTTCAGGGAATTGCAATCTTTCTCCACACAACACAATGATTCAAAAAAATCAAAATACACATTTCTGTGGACTTCAATTTCAGAACCTTCTTATTTGGTCATAATTTAAATTTTTTGACATTTGCCATAGAAATATTAGAATTTTTCCATTCATAAACTAGATTTTTTTGGCTAAAAATATCAGCAAAGAAATAAAATCTGACAGAATCCCTAAATTAAAATCTGCTTATCTGAACTGAAATTATTTAGACCAGTTTTCACAACAGGAAGTCTGAAGCATGATAGTGGAGTTTCCTTTTCCCCCAAACATTTATTGGTTTCGAGGCTGGAATTTCCAAGCTGCTCTGTGTGACCACCAAATCAGGATGGGGTTGAACATTTAGTTGCTCATTTAAGTCCTATCTTAACAATTCCTTCAATAAAGAGAGAAACTGAGTCAGAAATGGGCAGCGATTCCTTCCATTTTCTAGTACATAATGAACGTAACATATTACCCATTTTCAGTCCTGGGCTTACAGTGTTTTTCCAAGAAATGTGCGATGCTATATTTTGTCCTTAATAAGTAAGAATATTTGCTGTCTCATTCCTTAGTAGAGGTGTTCAGACGTAGCTGTGACAGGAGTAGCAGTCATTTCTTTAGTTGGCATGGTTAAATTTGACAGGGATCATGAATCAGAGCCCTGGGGTGACGTAATTTTCCAAGAGGGAAGGACTCCTGGGTGAACACTTCTTTGCCACTGCGTGAATCACTGCTTTTATGTTAATACAATTAAGTGCCTACAATTAGTCAGTCTAAGGACATAATCTACCTGTTGACCCAGATAGCAGATTGGGCTGCAGATCGTCAGATGTTACTTCATTACAAGGCTCTAATTAGCTCCCTTAGTTTTGCCTTCAGGACAATACAGGTAGGGGTACCTGTCAGGAATGTTGTGAGGAGCTTGCAAGGAGCCTTGAGGACAATTCTGTGCCAGTACATGGGCCTGGGCTGCTGGTGTCTTTGAGTGCCTGACTCCCACTGAAACGGCTGCTGAGCACATGCACATCCCTGGGGCTCTCAGCGTTAGTATTAGTCACCAGCTAAGGATGGAAAAAAAGGAGAATTGGTTCAGCCTGCTCCCGTGGGTCTCTTTTACCAGACCTTCAGGTATGATGCAGCTTTCTGGAGAGGCTAGAAGACTAAGGCTTTGTTCCTTTTCTTCATGAACAGCAGAGGGAGGAGAGGAGAGGAGAGGAGTGGAGAGGAGAGGAGAGGAGAGGAGAGCCAGTTGAGTTCTCTTCTGTAGTTGCTGATGTGAAATTAGGGCAGAGTTTGGCCTGGAGGATTTAGACACTACTTTTAAAGTCTGCCCAGCAATTTCCTTAGCTAGTTCTGGGGCCATTGTGCTGCAGTGGATTCAAGCCTGAGAAGGCACCCTGGCAAGCTTTCCGGCTGAAGTCCTCACTACTGCATTAGGGACTCATGCAAAGCCGGGGTGAAGTTTGTTGTCAAGATCATGTTCAATATTAAAAAAAAACAGGAAAAAAGATTATGTGTAAGGGTACAATCAGCTGTTCATGACTGAGATGTGTTTCATGGCGTGAAGCTGTACTCAGTACTAAGGCATATTTAAAGTGAATGCCAGGTACTGCATTTGGCCTTCCAGCTATTAAACATCACCACAAAACAGTCAGCAGAGCAGTGTCATCTAGATCACTTTGACACAATTGCAATCCACAATTAACAGGCAATGAAGGACTTCCTAAAAGCACATGTTTGACACCCTGCTTTGTCATGGGTTTTTGTTCTGTTGCAGGGATTAAAAAAAATTAAATTAACTTTGTGCTAGTGCATATCATATTTGGACAAGGGACTAGATGAAATGATTAGAATAATAGCCTTAGAAAAGATCACATTTCCCTACTGTGCCAATGTATTTGACTGCATACAGCAACCCTTTTAGGCCACTGTTCACAGTGAATTGTAACAACTTCCTGCAAAGATCTAAGTTCTGCATCTTTTGAATGGCAAATTATTAGAACTAGGTCAGGTCTAAGAAGAAATAACCATCTTTATTAACCAGAAATAACCAGCTTTATTAATGTGAACTTCACTTTTAGAGTAGTTCACATGAATAAAACTCTGCTAATAAAAAAAACCCAAAATCACCTGATTTTAATTACCACCCATCAACAAAGAAGGGATGCATTCTATATCGTTGTTAAACACCATAGGTAAACTGTCACCTGGCTTAAGGAAATCTCTGGGACATTCTTTGTGAGATTAATTACTAATTCTCTACTTTTAAATCAACTGAGCAATGGAAAGTAGAAAATCTTGAACAAAAGAACATTTACCAGTATTTACATATCAATTTTCCTAAAAAACTATTTTGTAGAGTGAGAAGTACCTTTTTGAGATTCAGAAAAACGGAAGCCGCCAGTAGTATACAAAATGTGTAGCTACATTTGCTAACAAGCATCCTTCTTGTTTGACTAAAGTATACCTATATCTCTCCAATGTTTTTTTTGTATCTTAATAATAATATTTGCTGTATTTTGGGTCAGAGCTGTTTCATAGGGCAGGAGCTCTATGTAACATTCACATCAGACCATGGAGGCCTATGGTCACCTCGTCCTTATCCTCTTTATTACCCCCTTTGCCCTAGCAAATCTTTTCTTTATCTTCCTTTTCATTTGAGCTCCCTGTATGTGCATGTCTTTGTTGAGGCTTTCGTGTCGTTTGACTTCTGCTGTACAATGTTTCTGAGTGCCTTGATTCATTAAAACAGAATGAGTTTTTCAAAGGAACGTGAGAAAAACTATAAATTTAGTTGTAGTTTTGTAGGATTACACTTCCCTTAGACTTCTTTGAAGATTTAGCCCATATAAGAACTAAATTCAGATGATCAGTGGGTTCTCTCTTGAACTCAGATGACTGTGACAGGCCACCCATCACAGACTGACTCCTAGTCAGAACAGCATTTTCTGGAACTACTGCTCACTGTTAATTACCTGTGCAGTGCATTAGAAACTCATAGCAGCTTCCCTTAAAAAGCTAGGATAAAACACAGGGTACATACATGGGGTGCTTTGGGAAGGCACTATCATGTCATATTCTAAGGCTGATCAAGGCTGCCCATTTCTCCAAGCTGTATGTTCAGAGCATTTCATCAAAGCATCTGTATAGATTATCTTGGAGATATTTTCCAACCTTAATGATTCTATGAATTTTTTTAAAAGAAGTAAATTTGCACTAAATATCAACTGAAACCAGCAGAATGGTTAGAAAATACTGTTATATTTGTATAGAATTTCCAGACGAGGAGAATTTTGAGATTGTACTTGGGTCCAGTAAATGCACACACACTCACAGGCACACAACAAAAAAGATTTTTGTTTCAAAATAATCTTCATTACATGAGGATTATCATAATTGTCATTTCAATTGACTGATTTTAGTCTTTAAAAGAGGGTATAATAGCATTCACTGTCTGAGACTAAATTACTGTCATTATGTTAAAGGTGCACTTTATCACTTAGCTTTTCTCCATTACAAATGCTCACAGACACACTCCACTTTCTGCTGCTACAAAATCTTCAAAACATTATATGACAAAGTTTTGTATCCAGACACTTTGTTACTAAAACTTCAGAACAAAGGGTTACCAAAGGTAATCTGCCATTGTTAGTACAACCACAGTACCAAAAGATAGAGAGGATATTTTAGAAATAGCAAGCTTCTGAATTCCTGCAGAAGAATGCAAACTGTTCATTGAGATAAAAAGGCATTTTGTGTATCTTTCGCCAGGAGAGAAGATGCAGCATTGCTCTTCTGCTCAGAGCAAACTTATTAAGGTAAAAGCAGATCAAGCAAATATCAGCCCAAATGAGAGAAATAGCCATGCCATACTATCCCAGACTTGTCAAACTTTTCTTGGTGATGTTTAGATGAAAATCCAGACATTGCCACGATATTAACCTGCCAGTGTATAAATGACATTTATCATTTCTGCAATCTCTTTTGATCTGATATCTTAAGAGTCTTCATATGTAGAAGTTTTCAACACATTGCCCTGTCATCTTAATACATATGGGACATCTTTTACTTCTGCAGGCACAGAAGAACCAAGTCTGGATATGTCACTACGGCACAACACTTGGGCAGAGCTCTGTTGAAGTAAATGTCACTATGCCTGGAGTAAGAGGCTATAGAGAGGCATGAAGGTATTAACATCAGATCTAGAGAGATCAAGGGGAAGAATTTGCCTGAGGAGCAAAGCTTTTTCTTTAGGGGAAGAAGGTAGCCTCAATTCTGAGATGCTCAAAAAGGGACAGTTTAAAAATCTGATTTTCAGAGGCTGTGGTCAGCATAAGATGGGCTAATTATACAGTGCTACTTGAACAATTAAGTTCCCAAAAATATTTTTAAAAGCCTGGGCTAAGTGCCAGAGCACTAAAGAATCTTGCAAATTTTCTTGTAAGTGGCAGCACTTAAACAGTTCCTCTGACCTGCCCTGGACTGCACAACTCAGTGCTCTATTTGCTTTATTCAGGCACCCCAGCTTTGGGAGCTACATGCCTTTCTCTTGAAAATCAGAATGTTGGGGGAGGTTTTGAAACTTGTCACCCTAATCACTTCTGAACGTTTCAGCCTACAGTTTCCCACCCCTTTATGGGATTTTTTCCTGTTGTAATGTTTTCTTCCTCCTTCAAAGTGATTATTAACAGATTTTTCTAAAATGCCCAGAGCAGCATACTTAGGTCAGAAAACAGAAGCTAGCATGTTTTTGTCTGCCAGCTTCCTCCCTTACTTATCTTATAACATTTCCCTTAAGTATCCCCAGGTCATGCACAGGTCTGGTTCCTACATTGCTTTGTGAGGCAATGAGCAGGTTCTTGCCTAGAAACAGATTTACAGTACAAAGGTTTGAGAGATAGAGATTCCCTTATTTAATTTTTTTTTTTAATCAAAAGACTTTATATAGAAAAAAGTCATGGGCATGTAGAAATATTTATGTCATAAGAAGAGTTTGTGGCATTATATGAAAGGTTTCTCTAGTGATTTTTTAAAATGTTCAATAATGGAACTATAAAATATCAACAAGAACAAAAAAACGAATACCCTAATTGTATTTAAGACAGAGAACTAGTACTGGAGTGAACTGAGGTGTTTTGTGCATAAGAAGTTATTTTTCTTTAGATTATGTGAATGAAATGAACAAAAACAACAAAAAAGCTACCCTTACTTTGTCAAGGTGTTTTACTGCGTGTCACATTTAGCTCGGCTAACCTGCTGGCTAAATGAACATTGCATGGTTAGGGGTTTGAATGCAGTCAGAGAAGTGTTCAGGTGTTGGCACACTGAACCACACTGTGTTGTCTGAACCTGAAAATATGAGCTGGAAACCTTGCAAGAGGCTTTTCCCAGTGAGTGATGCTGCTTATAGACTTTTTTCACAACCTTTTCAGGCTGTGTGGGCTTTTTTTTTTTTTTTTCTTTTTAATTGAGGGTAGTGAGGGGATGCATTCCAGGAAATCAGTTATAGGACAGGCAGGTATGGGCAAAACTCAGCTTAAATAAAACTTGTGAAACTTCAGAAAGATACTAGAATCAACTGTAATTACAGGGCTTCCAGAGGGAATTTTCCTTTTATCTAAATCATCTACCAAACTACCAATTTTCTGACAACAAATGAAGTGCTCTTTCTAGAGGAACAGCCAGACATTCTTGCTTCTGTTTTTCAGAAGTTACTTATTTCTATAATACTGGAACTGACCCTCAAATTTTCTGTAGTTAGCCAGGGAAAAATCACTTAATCTTCAATGACTAATGAGCTGGGACTTTTACTCTAAATGTAGATCTCAGTCTAGTAGGAAAAGTAAGGGAATGCAAAAGCACATCTGGTAATTGGAAAGATGAAAAAAGTAATAATAAAGTGCTCATTTTGAGGCAACAATGATGAAGATAATGGATGATAGCCAAGCAGGCCATATGCACTTGGCTAACAGAATTAATCATGGACTATGCAATGCAAAGCAAGAAAGACAAGTACAATAAAACACTTAAAGACAAGAATGGATTTTAATTTTAGGAGCTGTATAAAACAATATAATAGTGATAGCCAAGTTAGTCCTGTGATTGTACAATCCAAACAGGACACAAATTAAAGCTATAAATAATATTTAATCTGCTATACCAATATATGTTAAAAAGTAATAATGACTAAAAATGATTAGAATTAATCAAATGAGGAGTTCTGTTTCTAGTATATTCAGAAGGGCTAAGGCAATTCTAAAATTGTCAGATATGAAGTTGTATTTGGAAATGAAAAAGGAATATTGCAAGTTTCCAACACAGTTTAGCAAAGGCAATATCTGAAAATGCAAGCTAGTGCTTAGATTTCTTTTAGTAAGGGAAGACTTATTATTAGAGCCTAGTGATTAGCAGTGTAAAATTCTCATAAAGCAATTTTGTAAATATCCCATCTTGAAGCCATTTTGCTGCATCATCTGCCACTAAGCCTCCAGCTACAGCACCTAAGGGATCATGTTTTCTGTCGCTTGCTGTTACATTTTTCTGTTACATTTCTATATACTTGTATTTCAAATTGTCCAAACAGCTTGTGTATTACAAGACTTCACCCAAGTACAGGCACTGTCGGTTTAGGAATTTTAGGGGACAGTTCAAGGCTTTCTGCTGGGCCAGAAAAGGCTGTAATGAGAGGTGGCTGAGCACCCTCTCCTCCCATTGAATCACAGTGTCCTTTGGCCTTTACTGAGAAGAAACAATATTCTTACTGATACTAATAAAAAGTACAACAAAATAACCAGTACTCTCTGTTGGTAACACTAAAATGAGAGACTGCTGTATGGTTTTCTGAATTGTGTGACAAGATTTCTTACATCTTTAATACAAGCTGCAAAAAATCCCCTTATGGTCACAAATTAGTGATTATTAATTTGAACAAAATCAGGTATGATTATGGCTGTGGTCTAAGCAGCCAGATGAGTTTAAAAAGGAGAATGAGTACCTGAATGTAGGAACAAGGAATAAAATAGAATAGGGTGGAATCATTTAGGTTGGACCCTTCACCAGCTCCATTCTCTGTGTCCTTCTCTGGACACACTCCAGCACCTAGATTTCTGTCTTGTCCTGTCCTGAGGGGTGAAGAACTGAACACAGGATTTGAGGTGTGGCCTCACCAGTGCCAAGTACGCTGGTATAATCAGTTCCCTGGTCCTGCTAGCCACCCTATTGCTATACCATTTGTCTTCTTGGCCACCTGGGCACTGCTGGCTCATGTTCAGCTGCTATTGACCAGCACCCTGAGGCCCTTTTCCATCAGGAAGCTTTCCAGCCACTCTGCCCCCAGCCTGTAGAGCTGTAGGGGTTTGTTGTTGACCCATGGACAGGACGTGGCACTTGGCCTTGTTGAAAAGCACCATTGGCTTTGGCCCATTGATCCAGCCTGTCCAGATCCCTCTGCATAGCCTTCCTACCCTCCAGCAGAACAACACTCCAGCCCAGCTTGGTGTCATCTGCAAACTGATTGAGGGTGGCCTCAATCTCCTTGTCCAGATCATCAGTAAAATTTTAAGCAGGACTGAGCCCTCAGGAACACCAGTGGTGATCAGGCAGCAGGTGGATGTATCACCAACACCACCACTCTCTGGGCCTGGTGATCCAGTCAGTTTTTTACCTAACAAAGGCTATGCCATCCTAGCCATGAGCAGCAGTTTCTCATTCTCAAGGAGAATGTTGACAGTACCAAAGGTGTTTCTTGGGGCTTTTTATTTGTTTCCAGTGTTTTGTCTAATCATGCATTTCTCTAAGACCTAAAATTTTAACAGCATAAGTTTTGCAAACATGAAGGTCCATGCTAAACACAAGTGAGTTCTTATTTCTAACCTAAAGAATCATAATCTGAATTTTGTATATGATAGTAACACCTTTTTTAAGATGAGGTTTATGTTAGAGGTATGTGTGTTCAGGTTTATGCATGTGTGTGCTTATTCAACTGGTCAAATTGCTTTTTACATCCCTGACTATCTCCTTTGCTTGCTGTGACTCTACGGATTGTGGTGAGGGCAAAGATGATCAGCTGGAGACAGCTTGGAGTTGAACTTGGGCAGGAAGCCAACCATGTTGTCAGCAGATGTTTTGCTGTATGTGGGTCACTAGGAATAATCTAAGTATATTTTTCTCCCTTTTCATCACTGTAAAGACCCTCAAGCTGACAACTGGAAGCACAGCTCTTCTACCCTAAAATGTTTGTTATTTAAATACAGTAAATGGTTAGTGTCCTTAGGGATTTGTGTAGCAAGCTGAACAACTGTTGTGTCAGAAAGGTGCACATGGTGTGTGTGCAGCTCTGCCATGGTAGCACACTGACCTGGATTGAAAACATTTACATTTCATTGAGAGGCTTAGAGTTGTATAAACCTGAGTGGACCAGGAATCTTTGCTTGCCTTTTCACAATGTCAGTCTCTTCTACTGGAAAGTAATTTCTCAGATTTTTTAGCCAGGTCCTGTTGCAATAGCTTGCAAAAAGCATTTTGAGAAGCCCTCTACTATCTTGCATGCCCACCGTTCTTTATGCACCCATATCTGTCAGGAACATACATACATTCATATATATTTACATAAATACACACACACACATGCACATACCTATATACATATATATATATATATGTAGATTTTTTCCTGGTGTGCTGCCTAGATGTGGTACATATGGGAAGGAGGATGGGAGTTCTCTGTAACTGGTGCCCCAGCCTCTGCAGAGGATATTTTATAGCTCTATCCAGTTCACTAAGAGCAAAGACTGATTGTAAAGAATCTAAACTGTGCAGTTTTTGGCCACTGATAATAATTTCTATCTTGCACACTTGTATCTCTTCCCCATGCATGTTCATGAAGGAGGTGAAGGAAAAACTCTGATTTGTACTGAAATGTTCCGGTAAAACAAGAAATCAGTCTTGAAGGAAATTTTATTTCTTGAAAGATTTTTCAAAAGCTTCATATGGAATTTCATATGGGATTATTACTCCTGAGGTTTCATCACCATGAAATGCTGAGACTTACACTCTGGCCATTAGCTGAGAAGCAGGTTTTAGTGTCAACAAGTGCAAGATCCTGCTTATCCTATGATTTGAAACAGTAGATGACAGCTACCTTCATAGCCCCACACCATCAGGTGGTGGGATCTGGGCCACCACCCCAGGGGGCACATGACTCAGCCCAGGGTGTTAACTGTCATCATGAGGGCTGTGACACCACTACTTGTAATCACTACTTGAGGAATGCTGTGTGAGAACCTTGCCTGGCCCCCAGCAGGACTGGAACTTTAAGCTCCCCCATCCCTAGGAGGAAAAGGAAAGTTTTTATTGGTAAGAACTTTAGCAGCTGTCCTGCTTGCTGAGCAGGATGGAGGTAGGCAACCATGTCAGACACAATTACTACTCCTTTTGTAATAACCCCTTTTTACAGACAACCAGTGAAGTGAATTATGAGCCTGCTAAGCCAGATGTAACTTACTCAGACCTAGGCAATGCTTTGCTTTCTGAATTCCCTCCAGCTCTGTTGCACCAGAGAGAAGCTGCTGGAGAAGTTAGCATTCCATGCTGATGTGCCAGCCACCCCTCTGTAGGGAGAGGCTGAGGAAGGAGACAGAAGGAATATGTGGGGAAAATTCACTTCTCTTGGCCAGGGTAATGTGAAGGTGAGAGGATGGCAGAAGATATTGGAAGAACCTTTTTGTACTCTCTGCTCATGCCCCTCTTCTCTCTCTGAAGTTCCATTCCTCCCCGGGCAAGCTGCTCTTCCAGCTGATTAAAAAAATATAGCCCAGCGGTCAAGGGGGGTGTCCTTTCTGTCAGTTGTGACGCAGTTGTCACCCCATCCTTCCCCTTTCTGAGTGTAATTCAGGCTGTGAGAATGAAATTTCAAATGTTACAGTGCTGTAGCCGCTCTGTATGTGTAGAAAAATTGGAGGATTAAGCATGAGAATGACTGAGTGGAAGACCCTTGTATAAAAATGACAGATGCCCTGGTTTAAAAGGTGACAATTTGCCTATGCAGTGAAATGGTTCTGTCAAGGCATCAGGAAATTTGGGGACTTGAGTGTAGAGGACGCATTTGAAAACACAGTCTGCCTTGAGCTTCTGAAGTAGCCTCTGAGCTCCAGAACTGATGTTTTGTAATTTTGCCTTATCATCTGCTTGGGTTTATCATGGTGGTAATAGGGATAATGACAGAGAGTCAGTCATTTCCACTTAGATGCCAGTTTTTAAGTAATAATAAGCTCACAGCGGGTTCGATTTGGTCTGTGCTGAGAGTACCTGGGGTTATTTTCCCTTTGCTTTCTCATGGTAAATTATCTCAGCCCACCAGGGCCAAGCTGATTTTCTTGCTGTAAAAACAGAGAAGACGAACATGCAGCACTGCACCATGCTGTACACTTAGCTGCTTCCTCCTTTGTTGTTTTCTTTATGTTATTTAGGAAGAGAAAATTCTCTGAGCCACCCATTACGGTTCAAATCCAGGTTATAAAAAATAGTGTAAACTAATAGTGGACTGTCTCCCCTAGCCCTCTCGCCCCATGCATCTCTCCCCTGTATTGCAATCCCTAATGGGAACATTTAAAACCAGTGCTTATGATAATGCCCTTGTTCCCATGGACACCACAGCGCTGCAGAACCAAGATTAATGGAGGACCATTGAGACTGGTCCTAAAAGATTGTCCCTCTTGTGTATTATGGTCTGTCATGCTGCATCCATTAACAGAGGAGCGGAGGGTCCTCATCGTGTTGGTATCACTGGGACCAAATCGAGCTACTGCAAGATGGCATTTCCATAGCACATCAACAGATCATTTCACCACTGCTTAAGGCATCGTAAATTGGACTTATAGCTCAGCTGCTGGCATAAATAAGTCCCTTTGATAGTTAGTGGAAGACGTTATGACACTCCAGGGTACAGGAGGGGACATTGGCACTGTCATTTTTTTTCTCTAGCCCTGGCACCCTGGTGCCTCTGATCTTTCTGAAGATTCAGGGCACGCGCTCTTCATTACGGTTTGGGCACCAGGGACTTGTTTTTTTTGCAAGATTAATGAGCGCCACGGAAATTCTCCAGCGCATCTCGATAATTAAGTCTTTGTTTATCAAAAAACAAGTTATATTAGGAGCAGAAAATTCGCAGTAATTATTCATAATTCTAACAATTCAAGTATAGCTACCTCATTTGCCTGGGTAATTCTGCTTTTTAATTTCTTGCATACATTTGCATATTAATTTTGCCCGTCGGCTGCAGCAGGCTTTGACAGTTTGTTACTATGTGATGGTTTTCACAGGGGTGCGACTCAGTTGGGTGGCATTTCGACTGGGTGCAATGATAAATTATGAATTTTCTAATTTGCTGCATAATGAAGTAACCCCTTCCAACCCAATTAAAAAAAAAAAAAGTAAAGATGGTGTCTTTTAAATAATATTTCCCAGGTATTTCATCTCTCCAGTTTTGTTGTTGTTTTGCAAGCATTTTTTTTTCACTTAAAAAGCAGATGACTGCATTTGCTGCCTTTCAGAGTGACTGTGCCTTTCCATACATCAAACATGATTCATGATTCATGTATCCCCAGACTATATTCATGCTGTAAATTGGCCACTCCTCAGCCCTCGGGGCAATCACGGATGATAGCAAAGAAGTCCTAGTTTCTTCTCTGATGTCCAATTTGGGCTGTAGTGATCTGTGTGTATGAGTCTGTCTGTCTGTTTGTCAGGGAGCAGGGATTTCAAATGAGGGAAATAAATGATGTGTGTTTGTTTTACATACTTGCTCGAGAGGCTGTACTGCTGTAAATTAACTGCTAAACTACTGTGTGGGTTTCCTTACAATTTCTTAAAATGGTTGTAGAAATAAATATATATATATTTATCACTTCAGCATTGTAAAAAAGGATCTGTGGAGACTTAATTTGTGGGTGAGAGATAAGGGATTTTAGTTCAGTGTTGGTAAGTGTGTTCAGTACATTTGGTAATTTTATGCTCATAATGCAGCACTTAGAAAGCACAAGTATTGCCGGGTAAAATTTGTGGTGTTTCATTATACAACTGCAGACGGGCAAAACAGTTTAGAAATACTGTAGGCCTGATGCCATCCCGACTTTAAAGAATCTGAAATAACCCAGCCAATCTGTTTAGCATGATGCAAATATTGTAATTATACAATTATGCTGCATTTTTAATATAGAACAATTCCTATACATTTTGTTGTCTCTTAAAATTCTGGATTATTAAGAAAAGCCACGATTTTATCAGTCTCCACCACAACCACATGGCAGTAGATCATGGAAGATTTTGATGTTAATACCCCACAGTCAAGCAGCAGAGAGCACACAGCATTAATGCAAAAAACCCACAACGTGCAGATTACATAACTGATTCTGCACATCCCCAGGAGGCAAGCGAGGAGCCATCCATGCTGCCCTCGCCCAGCCTGGCACAGCACAAAGCCTCCACACCACCTTGCAGGAGCCCACCAGAGCTGCAAAGTGCCGAGCACTGCCATTCAGCCCTGTCAACATTGTTATGGCACACAGCACACAGTGTGAGCCTGGCACAACTGGGCAGCACGGAGCCCAGTGATATTATGGCATAATCACACAGCTCAATTCCTGCCTACAGTACAGAGCAGCAATAATGCTGAGCACAATGCAGCGCTGTCATAACATGTATTAAAGGCGCTCGGCACGGCTGCAAAGCGTGGTGGCATGTTCCATGTTTATACATAAAAGCAGAGCAGGCTGTACTCAGCACACAGATGGTGCAGCGCCCTCACCACAGCTGTATGCCCACCCCAGAACAGGCATGAGCACCTACAGCCAAGCAACCACAGTGAAGGGAGCAGCACCAAAACACAGCTTTCACTCCTCTGGTACAAAATACGGACCCACAGCACAAGTTCATAAAAGACCCCAAATAAATGCCTGACGTGTGCACTCATTACTTCATGATTTAATTTTGGTGTACACACAGCCGCAGAACACTTTGCCTCATGCAGTCCTAAAAGTAATACAACTCTCCTCAAATCTACTGAAATAATTTGAAGGAGACCACCTTGTTACTTATTTGTATTAATCGTGGGAAAAAATTCCTTACATGATCTTTTACTAGTGGAAAGTGCAGCTTTGTCAAAATCAAACTTTTCCATAGTAATGTCTTGGTTTAATGACATTTTGACAGATGAGGGGGTAGGTTTCTTGTGTTTTTTTCAATGTTAACCAATCAATTAGGCTTTTTTCGTTTCTGCATAACTTCTTTTCTTTGAAATTTTGTATGATTAAGAAGGTTTTTTAACACATCAAAATTGTCCAAATCAGTATTATTTCAACATTGATGGTTAGCCTAAAGTTTCCCCCCAAATTTAACTTTGTGGTGAATGCAGTTGTTTGATTCTGAATAGGAACAACATTTTTATTAATACTTTTTATTTAATATGTGAGAGAAGAAGTCCTGTCTGTCTTTTTATGAAGGTGAGTGCAAATCCTTGCAAGTGCCTAGGTGAAGCAAATAGTGGTCCAATAAGTCATAGAGTGCCTCAACACCACAATTAGTGCAGCAAGGACAAACTGCCCAATATTTAGGCGCTGTGACAGTACTGAAATTGCATGGTGGATCCTCAATAACAAGCTCCCCCTGCATAGTCTTTGATTGAGAAGTGTCAGTCTGGAGGGTGTCTGCAGCTTGTGCTGCCCCATTTGGAAGCAGAGGGGTGCCCCACAGTGTGAGGCTGACAGGGTGCAGCCCTGGGGAGAGCCAGTGTGAACCCATATGTCGCTGTAAGGCAGTGTCACTGCGCACCAGCACAGCCTTGTTTTCTGGTGTCTGCTCGGCAAAACATTACAACTGCATAAAGGGAAGTGACTGATCATTAAATGTATGCTAATAACATGAGTCTTTGACTGAAAACATCAATATACTCCAGTAAAGTGCACAGTTAGTACATGGCAATTAATATTTATCTAATCTGATTTATAGTAGGGCTTTCTATAATGCCCACTGCTGTACCATCTATGTTGTGATCAAATGCACCAGACATACATAGCAAAGCATCTTCCCAGACTTCAGTCTCCTCCCTTCCCTCGTTCTCTTTCACTTTGTTATTTATTATTATTCAAATTTATACATCACTAAACAAAAGAGCACTCATCCCAAGCCACTGATAAACTCTTAAAAATACATCTCATAAAATGAGCAGACTCCATAATTATCCATGGATAAAAATGCAACAGCAACCATGTGACTACACTAAATTTAATCAAAATTATTAACAAATCGCCACCAGAGTTCCTTCCAACCATTTCTTTGCTCATCTTTTGCCAATGAGCTGCAGAGAAAAACGTGGTTTTGCACTGACACCTGAAGGTTGTTTTGAATCAAAAATCAAATGTATTTGAAGTGATAGATCCTATCTGGGAAATATCCTTTCCTTTTAGTACCTGTTCTGATTTCTTTGGGAGACAGCAGCAATAGCACAACTGTATTGAACTAGTTCATGTATCAGTTTGGGTGTAACTTGGCAGTATGGCAATGCTACTGTGTGAGTGTGGGTGACTCAAGAAGAACAAATAAAATTTAAAAAGTTTTAACTCTTGAGTGAAGTCATAGCCTTCAGTGGTCATTTAAGATAAGAGAGAAATTTAAAGCCAGCCTCATATATCTTCTTCAGTTGGAGAGTAGAACCTTTCTGATGGAGACTGTGTCTGCCCTGTTTCAGTGCTTGGTTGTTTCAACAGCTGCAGTAACCCAGGGCTTTCTTGTAACGGACACATGGAAAGATCGGGGACATTCTGTTCTGGAGAGGGGCACTTGCATGCACAGACTGACCTCCAAGCCTTTGTGACAGAGGTTATGATTTATTTTCTATTGAGTATCTTCAGAAGAGACTGATGGAGCAACAAGGACAGGTCTGTATGTGCTTCTGGAGGAGGAGGAGGAACGGTACGATTAAACTGTGTAAAGAGGCTTTTGAGGCAGGAACCTTCCCACAGTGGTTCTGGTGGACTTTGTAGGATGGGAAATGCTGACCTTGGGGTGGTCTTGAACATACTAGTCTTTGGGAGCGATCCATGTAGGGGATTATCCTGAGATTCAGGCAATGCTTTCTTCCTGAAGAGAGAGATGAGGGTCTAAAACAAAACCCAAAGGTGAGATAATTATCAATGAATGTGGACTATCCGGGTTCCAGTGCCCAAGGGTACATTCTGAACTTTTCTGAGGTTTTCTTTAGCATTATAGAGGTACCTGAATTGCCTTAATTCTTTGCTGATTTCATGAATTACTTTTTCTCCTCTTGTGGAGAAGGGTTAGCGGGTTTGACATTCACTTAAACTCATTCCCTACCACTTCCTGACCTGAAATCTGTTTTCAAAATTGGCTGCGAGGTGAGCCTAGTGTAGGGATTTAACTCTGTAGACCAGTCTTTCATGGACCATTTCCTTTCCCTATACCTTAAGCCTCTGTGTTTGACTATTACAAATGCTTCACTGTGTGGATCACTGTAGGTATTCCAAATAAGGCAGGCTTTTTGTAGAAAGTTAAATACATTATATTCCCTTTATATATTCCCATTATTTGAGAAGTGGCAGATTGTTCTGCTAGTGTTTCTTCCTTCAAGATTGTGTGTTGCACTGCTCTACTTTTGAGGGGCTGAAGACCAACACCAGGACACCAGGGCTACTGGCTTGCAGGCAGTGAGACAGGGCTTCTTGAGTATCCTTTCACGGAAGTCATCTATTACTCATCTACTAGGTTTTCTTAATAGTGGGGAATATTTTGACTGGAAAAAAATATCCATACACTATTGATGTAAAAAAGATTTAGAATGATCTACCACTGAAAACTGACTCCAACTCCTGAATTGTTAATAATGATAAAGAAGATCAGCAGGATGTGTAACCCATCCACTTGTCTTGTTATGTTGGTCCTGTATTCAGCTGCAGAGGTGTACATATAAAAATTGCTTCCCTACTAAAACCAGCTAGAGAAACTTGTCCCTCTATTATGGAAAGTAGAAGATAATGTATTTAGTACTGCAAGATACAGATTACTGAAACCTTGATGCCTAAATGTACTTCTATAACAATACTACTTTAAGATAATTTAAAAACTATTTTATAGTTACTGATTGACTGTTCTAATATGCATTCTAAAAGCTCTGTCTCAAATGGAAATGTAGATGAGGGGTAAAAATAAGATTTTTTGTTGCTGTAGAAAACCTCCAACTTATTTATTATATCCTTCTTTCCTAAAGTCAAAATACTTGAAAGTCAGTGACATTTCAGAGAGTCTTTGTCCAAAGAAACCAAACATTGTACTTTATTCCCCAGGTATTGTCAGATCTGTAAAGTTTCAGCCTGGCTTGTCACTTTATTTTGTGTAGGCAATTATTACTTACTGGTTTTAATTGCTATTCTTCTGGCTATAGTAGCCAGGGTGAGTACACAGATGAAAGAATAGGCTGGGTTGGAAGGGATATTGAAGATCATCTAGTTCCAACCCTCTCACCTTCCACTAGACCAGTTGCTCAAAGCTCCATCCAGCCTGGCCTTGAACACTTGCATGGACAAGGCAATTGCAACTTCTCTGGAAAACCTGTTCCAGTGCCTTATCACCCTCAGAGTAAAGAATTTCTTCCTAATATCTCATCTAATCCTGCCTTCTTTCAGTTTGAAGCCATTCCCTCTTGTACTGTATTTAGATGCTCTTGTAAACAGTCTTTCTCTGTCTTTCCTGTAGGCTCCCTTTAGGTACTGCAAGGCTGGAATTGGGTCACCCTGAAGCCTTCTCTTCCCCAGGCTGAACAATTCTCTCAGCTTTTCCTCATAGGAGATGTGCTCTATCCCCCTAATCAACTTTGTGGCCCTCTTCTGGACTCGCTCTGACTACTGAGTGAGTTTTGCTGCTGCGTGTTTCTGTTGCTACGTGTACCACTCATCTGCATGAAATATTTTTATTCCCTAAAAAACTTGCCTCAGAATTGTTCAAATAAAAAGGATAGGAGCTACTTACAAAGCTGTGATAAAATGTAATTAGTAATCAGACTGGAGTAATATTTTTCCTCATTTTTGTAGAAATAGTTTTAATTTAGCTTTTTGCTTTCTGAATTAAGCATGTGTATTTAAAAAAAAAAGCAAACTAAAAAATGAAAAAAATTGATTTGAATTGCCAAAAGAAACTATTTAGTTGAAAAAATATTTGCCATACAAGTGTCTTGAAAGAATAAACCCTTCCACAACATTTATTAGCAAAACAATATTTGTAAATCATCTTTAGCATGGCAATGACTATATGTTAATTATTATCAATAATAATTAACATATAGTTAACAATAATAATTATATAAAGGACTGAAAACTTTTTAAAATTACTGTCTGAAAAATATGCAAGACAGCAACTTCAGAACCTAAAGCTATAAATACACAAGGGAATAGTTATTTAACATGTGCTGTAATTTGCACCATTTAAATCTAATATTAGAGCTGTGTCTTTTTTATGTCAAATCTGGAGTGCTTCAGCAATGGTAGATATAAATGGTCATTTCTGCGTTTGCTGAAATAGATTGTGCTGTATATGATAAGAATGCTGTGTAGATTTAATCTCTGTTAACTGAGATCTTTCTCATTATATGAGTAGGACAAAGAAAAAATGTTTTCATTTCCTTACATTCAGTAAAGACAAACTATGTTTAAGTTTCTGTAATTACCTGCAAAGACTGGCAACACGCAATGATGTTTGTCAAAACGGATGATGTGCGTTGACTTAACTTTCCCAGTTAATGGGTTCAGTCCAGTCTATTTTTCGTAATGGGGAGGAAGAATTCAATAATATAATATTCAATATTATATTATTCAATATAATTTTGTGTCATTTAGGGGAACCATGAATGTAGAATCAAGGGAAGGAAAGGGAAATCATAATAACTGCTCAAATAATTTTAGCCTGAGAAGCAAATAGATTTGACTGCAGTGCCCAACCCCCCCCCAACTGTATTTGTGTACACTGGTTCAGAGTTTAAGATTCAGATAACACTCAGTATTCAAATTTGTCATGAGCCATATGTGCAGGTGAGAAATTGCAACGTTTTGAACTGTTTAAAATTCATTTTATTTGAAACTGTGCTTCAAAACCAGAACAGTCCTGCTAACATTCTAAACATCACTTGAGTCTTTAATAGTATTTCTAGGGATATTTTGAGCAGAGCTAATTTTAAGTACAGGTATTTAGCTAGAGTTTAGACCACTTATCAGCTAAACAACTTGTGTCACGTTTGCATCAAACTTGATTATGATATTTGTTTTTAGTAGGAAATCATGTGCATATCATCGCTTAATTTTATTTTGCTTATAATTAGGATGGCACACACAGCACTCAAAAAAAGAAGAAAGTGGAACATTTTAAGTGTGTGCTTCTGTGACAGTGCTTTGTATTGATGTATTAGTGTATAAAAAGAATTGAATACAGGGTAGGAATGGACAGTACTAGTCTGCTGTTTTTATAGAAGATATAAACCTAAGCCCATATTTCAGCACCCTGGGGTTTGCTTATTTCACTTTCTCATATTCTTGATGGCCAATTCTGGAGGTAGTTGTGAACCAAGAAAGTTTTGTGCTGAGGTTAGGTCTCAATGGAATGCAGGGCTGCTGGGGTCTAGACAATCCCCATCCTGTCTTCAGCATATTATCTTCTTTTACCACCCAGCTTGCTAAAAGTTTTACAAGCCTATTGTTTCCCAGCCAATGATGTACTTTGGAATAACCTTTAATTTAGCAGCCTGTCTTTATCAGCCCACAGTGCTTTTTGTTCTCCACAAAAGCAAACTTGTGTTCACTAACCCAAAAGCTGTGGCAACACTGAGGAGAGAAACCAAGAAAAACAAAACTGATTAGGACAAGATTTGCTTTCAGAGAACCTATTTCTGTCACAAGGGGATGGATAAATAAAATAATGTTTCAATAATTTATGCAGTGCACACATGGAAAACATTGGAAATGTGAAACAAAAACGACTTGTAAAGAACAACTGAAGTTGATAACCACTTTAATCAGCTCAGGTGATAATTCTAAAATAAATGGAAATATGACTCCTGTTTTCAGCTCATGAATGGCAAAAGACTTTTGGTTATGTATTCCCCTTCCAGAAGTTCACTGCAGTCTTGTTCTTCTCACTGCAATGTGGGACCAGATGAGGTGGGGCCATGACCTAGATATGAACTCTCTCCTTATCCCTAAGGGGCAGCATGAAGCCCCTTGCAGGGTTGTCAGCCTGAAGCTGGGGGAAACAGGCATCTGGCAGTCAGCCCTCAGCTCAAGATGCATTTTGGAAACACAATTAGGTCAGTGCCTTACTTTCTCTGTGCCTCAGTTTACCTGCCTGTAAGTGAAGGGGTTTATCTGCTCCCTTGGGGAATCATGAAGTCTAAGGAATACAGAGATCATGCTCTGGCAACTTTTAAACCATTGCTTTCCCTGCTGAGTGATGAGCACCTCTGCCGCCTTTTCTCTCCTTGAGCTCTGCACATCCTTTTGACCACAACATTCGCCCTCAGATTCTTATGTCAGCTCAATATGAAAAGAGAAGTTGCTATGGCATCAGCTTAGTGCTCACAGAGAAGACAGAGAAAAGCAAGTAGGGCTGCCTGGGGCCCTGGAGATGGTGGGGCCAGGGTGGGAAGGCAGCCAGGGGGGCTTGGGGTGACACTGGGGATGAGCACCTGCAGTCATGCAGCCACTCTGTGCAGGGGTTGGGGTCTCACAGTCCCTCAATAAAAACCCTGAGTGTTGGGCTCTTACAGGATTTTTGTGGAGCCATGCTATTGTTTTGCAAGAATTCTTTGTGCTGGCTGCTTGCTTTTGTTGGCCTGCTGGAGGCAGGGGCAGGTCACTTGTGTCACAACCCCCGACACAGCGTGGAGGTGGGCAAAGGAGGTGGCGGCCGTGGGAGACTGGAGGCCCCGTGTTGGCTCTGAAAGGTCAGGTCCCAAATGGCTGGGACAGGGAAGATGCTGGCATGTCACTGGGTGAGGCTGCTGAAGAAGTTGAAGCCTCTTTTTCTCTCTCCCCGTGCTTCTCCTTCCCCTCCATTTCTGCCTGCCCACCCCCAGCCCCCCCACCAGCCCTTTGTCGACACTTGATCATTTACATCAAGTTGACATTCGCAGAGTTTACTCAGGGGTCTGTAATTGTATTCTTTCACCGGTTCTGCATTACCAACCATGAAAATGGAATCTTATCATCCTTGACCAATTTTTAATGTACAAAATGATTTGGCCGAGGTTCAAAGGGAGTCACAATTGAAATCAGGTGAATGATACATGTAGGGGTTTTTTTTTCAGTTTCTCCGTGCCTTGATTTGATTTTTCTCTTAGGCATACAGGGAGATGTAGCTTATTTTTATATGTGTGTGTGTGTGTACAAGCCATATAAATGCATGTATATACTCTGCGCATATTTTGAGGCACTATCCACCTATCTATATTTTGTGTACATATCACTCAAATTTACCTATTTGCAATGCAATGGATGACAATGAAGTTTGCTCTAATCCCTAAAAAGCAATCAAAGAATTGGAACAGGGTTAAAGCCTGCTGATAGTGCACTGCGATTAATAGGACATTATTAAATAGCCCCCCTCCTTCAGCTCCTCTTCCCTCCACCCCCCCCTCCCCCACCATCTTGCCAGATGAAAAGAGGCCTGGGAGACAAAAATAAATAAATAAATGAGGTTACATTTACATTATAAAGAATAGGGAAGAAAACAATAGGGAATCCTCCTCACTGAAAAGCATACCATTTCCAAAGGGACAAAGTCCTCAAAGTATGAGGGGGCGAAGGGGAGTTCCTGCTCTCAAATATCATTAGAATGTTTTTTATCTTTTGGCAGTTTCATATTGTGAATAATACGGACATTTATAACTCAGTCAAGCTGCTTCTTTCAAGAGTACAGTTCCTTAAGATCAAGGAATCTATCAACTTACATAGCTCCCTTAGCTATCTTATCTAAGTGCCTCACAAACAGGAATGTATTTATCCTTACAATCCCTGGGCAGAAGGAAAATGTTCTTGTCTCCATTTTATAGATTGAGGAGAATGACAAAGAGATTTGGGGCCTCAAACTGGTTTTGGAGGGCCTGGCTTGAGGCACCCAGGACTTTCTACCTTTCCTCTTCCGTAGAGGCTACTCCCTTGTTTTCCTGCCCAGATGGTAGACACCTTATCTGTATTGCTGAATTAAATGAATGGTTTCTGAAAACTACACTGAAGAAATACCAGGTTTGACATTCCTGAGTTGCTGGCCATTTTTTAGGACAAATGACTTCCTTGAGTTCACTTGTGAGAGCAGGTGGCTATCCGCTGGGAATGGAACCTGGCCTTTTCCAATCATGGGATGCTGTTTCCTAAGACTTTTAGTAAGAGAGGGAATCTGTACTTGAAATATTGAAAGAATCAACAGGAGGGGCTTTTTGGTAAATGCTCAGTATGGACAAATGATCTTCTAATTGCTTTATTCATAACAGGTCTGTTGTGGGAATAGGAAAGATCTAGTGTGTAGTCACTGAGATGTGTGTATGGCTTCCACACAGGCAAATTTGTTAATGACAATAGAGCCAAAGTGGTTCCAGGAGCTCTTAGGGTTAATTTTTGGGGATGGGACAATGACATAACTGGTAAGTAAGTATATCTTTGGTGGGGATTTGTAGTGTTGAAGTAACTGGTAAAACAATCAGCATTCCAGGTTGCTGGTCTGGTGGTGTCCAAGTCAAATGTCAGCTCTGGGAAAAAGATATAACCTGGAAGCATGCTGTGTGCTATGAAGTAAACCTCGTGGCTGAATTCTCATAAGATTAAGTGTGCTGTGTGCAATATCCATTTGTCTTAATTGGCAAGTTGAGTTATTTGATGGTCTTAAATAGATACGCAATTTTAATCATATTTAGATTCTAGAGAAACTCACCCTGAAATATTTGACCACCATTAAAAAAAAAAAAAGGTTCCTTTAAGCAATCATCAATTTCTCTAATTTTTGGTTGAACTCCAGAATTGGGAAGATTTCTGAAGTCACTGTTCCTATGCCCTTTTTTTTTTTTTTTGCTGCAGAATAAGAAGTGTAAAACCTGTGCTTCTAAAAGTAGGTTTGATTTAAACTGTGATCTTCTGATTAAAATGTTATGGGAGAAATGAAAAATTTCCCATTGTGTGTCTGTTAATTGTGATTTTAGTGGCAAAATATAGACACCTCTAAAACACTCACACTCATTGAAGTGCTTCTTGCTCATTGCATACTCTATGTCTCATCTCACTTATGTAGCTGTGAGTTTATATTAAAGACTGGAGATTAGCCTGACCAGAAGAAAATTATTGCTCATCTCCCAGATGTATTCAGATAGTGTTTTGATGTTTTATGGTGAACAGTGTTACTAAAAAGGATTTGCATACTCCCTTTGGAGTTGTTCTGACAGGGTGGTTTTCCAGTCTGGAGTCAACACATTGCACACACAGCAACTTGGAAAATGCAGTTATTTCTGTACTTCAGAAATATCCAGTGACAGATCTAAAAATGTGATGATGGTTAAGCACTGGCTCAAAGATGACAAAAATCAAAGAAAGCTCTTCTATGCAAAGCTTTGTTTCCATAGTCTGTGTTCTTGGAAAAGTGCATGTTAGTGACAGAAGTAGTAGGCTAAGCTACTTCTCTCATATATAAACCTTGTAATGAGAGAAATCAACAGAGCTGCAATTGTAAATAAGAGTTTCCTTGATGCAAAGAGAAAGGCAAGGTTCTCTAAGGAATGGGAAACAAAATAACAAGCAATTCCTCCTTGGCATTCTGGACAATGCTTGACATGATTGGTGATTGTCCTGAGAAACATGTTTGGGAACAGCTCTCTTTTTTCAAAGGAAAGATTTGGATCTTGTTTATTTGTCTGGGCTGGGAAGGATATAGAAACATGATAGTGTGGCTATTTTAATGTAATTTTCATGAAACTAAAATAATGTTATTTCTGCCCAGCAATAAGAGTACAAGAAAACAAAGATAGATACACTAAGATACTGGGAAGGTGAGAAGTGTTCATTTTCTATATTCCTTAGCCTGGCACTATGTATGCTGTGTGACCTCACAGTGTCCATGTGTGCTGAAGTTTTGTTGAGCACGTTACAGACAAGAGACAAACTTTACACATCAGCAACCTGGCCATGACTGACTTCAACAAAATCATTACCAGTAACCTGGGAAACTGAAAAGACAGTGCTGCTGGTGGCTGTCAGGATGATAATGGCTTTGATTCTGGCAAAGCTGAGGTGGGCTCCAGATTGTTGAGGTATTTGTACAAATATTTAGTTAATAGGCTCTTAAATTCTGATATTTAATGATCTAAATACAGTTAAAGACTTTAGCTTTCTTTTGTCTTTGTTGAGGTACAAATCCTTGAAATGATCTTAAAAAAATATTAACACTGATTTCACTGCTTTAGATATGATTTCAATATGATAACTTCTTCATTTAACTTTACTATAAAAATGATTATGTATATAGCATATCATAACTCAAGATGGTCTTCTGGTTTTGGTCACAGTGATATAGAGGATAGTAATATATAGCCTTTGTTAAATAAGAATGAGATGAAAATTTATAACAGGCTATAAGTATCATAATGAATACAATAAAGTCTGCTTTTAGCTGTTGATTTTTATTATTGTAGGATCACTTGTATCACAGGAGCATTCCTGACATTTGCCAGAGTTAGAAAGATTTATCCTTGGGCTAAAAGGAAATGCCACAGGCAGAAAGTGTGATAAATTGTGAGAGTTTTTCACAGTAGATTATTTAGAATTAATACTAAAAGAAAGGCAACAGAACAGAACCACTAAAGCCTCCAACAAATCAGTTCTGGAACCAAAACATCATGACTACTTACTTAACTACTTTTATTTTAGTTTGAAGGAGCTGTGAGTGAAAAAGAAGAGCTTGTTAATGAAATCTCAAAAAAAAAAAAAAAGGCAGAATTGCAGGTAATTAAATTATCTCCTTTGGGATACTATAATTTCACGAGAGATGTGTTAATCTTTGGAGAAAAGGAAGCTTGGGAGTTATCCAGAAAGAAGTAATAAAACTCAGAGTAAAAGCTAGCGCAAACATTCTGATGCAGCTGATGGAAAACAGACAATTTCATAAAAGTTGTTCTGTATATAAACTTAAATTTTTTGAATGCCATTCAGCAATTCAGCATGGGAAGGTATCTAAAAAACCAAAACTGATCAAAATTTGAGTTTTGTTCTCACAGAAGATATATAAGCGTAAGAATAACAAAACATAAAAGGGAAATAAAACTTTCAGAAGTGTTTTCTTTGGAAAAGGTAGAGTTTTTGATTTTTATATTTTCAATTATTTCATCATTAAACTGCACCTGCAGAGAATCTTACTAGAATTCCAGTTTGGTTGTGAGATGGCTCAGTCAGCTCCATATATTGCGTTCACATCTGAGTTTCAGTTTCTGTAATGCAACTGCTTGTGGCTGTGCATACTTGCTGTAGGGTTTTTGTGGAAGGGTGAAAAAAAGGTGGTTCTAGCCCTGTTTCAGCTTCTTGCCTAAATCAGAGTTGCTGCATGGATTGACTACAAAGGCATGAAGGCAAAGCAGCCCAGCAAAAAGGTAGGGAGTTAAACCTTATTTTTCTGTTTCTACAATGGAAAAATACCTACCAATTTGGGAAAAAACATAATAATTTTCAAAGAACGTTTCGGTTATTCAAAAAATGCAGACCACATGTGGGCAATGTCAGAAAACACAAGTTGCAGTCAGAAATTCTGCTATTCTTATCCATGGTCAGGTATAAAGTGTTTGTCTTCTCCACTTGTCTTTTTGAGGCTGTTCTGGTTGTGTATAGAAGCAGCCAGGACCTTAGGGATGTTGTCCTTTTCATGCAGGCAGAACAGGTTTGGGCTGCATTCCTAGAGCAGCTGTATTTTATGCAGTGGAGTAGGCAATTTCTTGCTGAGTTGAACCACACATATGTTACTTGCTATTGTCCATGAATAACTTTGGGAAAGATGTTGTATGCCTATCAACTTCCTAATTCTTCCTTTTTCCTTCTTTCATTCTTTTTGCACTGAGACTTATATGATAGTGCTATCATATATAAAATTCTCTTTGTCTAGGTTCACATAATATATCTATTATTGGAATTTCATAGTATTTATAGAAATATATATTTGTGCAAATATTAGAATGACTTATAGTTTCAAATTTGGGATTTGGAAGTATTAATAAATAAAATGAGAAGCAGTTGAGTGTCTGTGAAATGGGAAGTAATTTTCTGGGACATGAGACAGTCGTATCAGAGAAAGGCTGTGGGCTGAGCCCCAAAACTCTTTACATAAAAAAAAAAAAGGTCAGATTACACACCTTGTAAATGTGTTCTTGGATTTTGGCTTTCTATTGTCTCTCAAAGCCTTTTATCAAACAGGCAAATTTCTTAAATTAAATGACTTGTCCAGTGCCCAGGACACCTGTCCCATTTAATCTGAGACCCAAGCTGAATTATTTTCTGGCCCTTCTGAGGTCTAAAAGTTTGCAGGCTTTAGTTACCTCTGTGCAAATCCTCTGCCACCAGAAATCAATGCAGAAGACATTGGATTTTTACCTGTGTGAAGCAGAAATGACAGTAGCTACGCACAGTGAGTAGTGTGCCTTTACTGGCTTTTCTGAGTAAAACCATGTCTGAAACACCCCAAGAGGCCACAGTTATGAGGATGGGAAGCACCTCTCTCTTTCCAGCCTCCAGTCAAGCAAGAATCTGCATGCCAAGAGTACAATCATTTGCTGCTTTTTATATTTTGCTCATTATGTGGGACATTGTCAAGTCAATCTAATATCAAACCAGAAGTTTTGTAAATCAATGATGTATAAAGCCTGGCAGCAATAGAAAAATATCCATGACATTAAAAAAGTCTGGAGGAATCTTAATTTTAAAGATGCAGCATTGCTCTGCATTGTTTGTTACTCAGACATCTCTGTATTTCATGTGTGAAAAAGAGGCAGGGAACCTGATGAGAAGGAGGCACAATCAATAAAAGTGAGATTGAATCAGCCCTTCCTTCAGTCTTTGAGTTACAGACAAAAATTAAATAAAATGGGAAGATGTGACTTTGTTTTGATAATCCCATGCCTTTTGAATAAAATGAGATATTTCTTTTTTTCTTTATATAAAAATGAGGTTACTAGTCTTTATGTTGCTATCACTTTTCTTGCAAATATTTTCTACTCCTAGTGCATTTGCAAAATTCAAAACAATTTTTGGCCTCCAATTCTTTAGGTGATTGAAGGCACTATTTGGAAAGGGAGGGAACTGATTAGAACTTCTATCTGGGGCTGATCAGGAAGGTTTGGAGGTCTTCCAGATGTGTTTGGTGTTTGGTCTTCATAATGTTGCTGTTAAGTTAATCCTGAAACAACTTGCAAGTCAAAGCAGTAGCATCCAGTAAATCAAGGTATGTGATGCTGAGGCCAAACTTCGTGGCTACACATGATAAATACCTAGTTAAAGTAACAACTTTGTTATGTATCCATACTTGACTCTAGTGAGAACCTTAATGTACTTTAAAAGTGCTTGAAAGGAATTGGAGTTCAGCTCTCTCATAGATAGAGTTAATTGCACCCTTGGTTTAAAAAACCAAGACTTTTACGAACCCTTTCCCCTGACAGCTTCTTTCTAGTTATCAAGCCCTTCCATTCTACTTTTACCATCTCTTTCTTTCCATACCATTTTCCCAATCGAGTCGTGTTTCTTTTCCTCTTACCTACTTTTTATCTGATCTCTATTGACACCTTGAAGCTGCTCACTCTGCCTCTTTAGAGACACCCAGGAACAAGTTGGATTTTTGTCTACTTTTAATCCCTTCAGGTGTATTAAAATAGTTGAAAACACAATGTTAAAATGGAAGGATGGCCAACCAGAAAAGTTTCCATTTAATCAAAGCATATGGAGAAATGAACTTGGCTAAATGCGATGGTGACTGAATCTACTAGAGGCTAAAATGCTTCTAATAATTTTGCTTCTCAAGATACCTACAGCTTCCAAGGAGATGTACAAAGCTATCTGCAATTTTATTGAACCCCACAAGTCAATTATTTTGATGACACACAGTAAATTATCTACATTTACCAAATGTTGGGAGAGTTTATAGACAGAGTGGTAGTGCTTTATGCTGTTCTTCCTGTTCTTGCCTCTATAAACTGCATCGGTGTTTATCCAGAACATACAGACCTCTGTGGACAGTTCTTTGTTTGGAGTTTTAACACTCTTAAATAAACTCTTCCTATTAGTAGATCCCTGTGACATCAGACTGCTGTACCATGTTTAATCGAAAGTGGCAAGCAAACACTGTACAACTGCTTCTAAAATGCCTGGGAGCTATTTGAAAGCTTTAGCATGTTAGAGGGAGAAATGGCCTGGTTCTCTCTCCCTTTTTGAGGGAGGGGAGTAGGTGTTGAGAGGGAGAGAAAATTAACCTTCCTGTGCTCCAGAACTGCTTTGTCTATGTCTATCCTTAGCCTTTGGTATACTACTAATTTTTGGAGTGATTGAATTTCTGTGGATACCCCTTCTGTAATGTGATTATCAAAACAACCAAGTAATTGCTAACTGACAGTGAGTTTGGTTAGGTCCTATTTAATTTTAATTGGTTTTAAGAGGGCTTGGCTGTGCGAGTGCACTTGTTTGTGCTATAAAATAATGTACTATGTGTGAGAGAGACCAAGAGCCCAAGGTAATAGTCTTAGACACTTAAACAAATTGAGGAAAGGGCACTCCCTATTCTCTGTACTGAGGACTAAATGGCAGCCTGGTGCCAGCAGTAAGAAGTGACATTTATCGCATCTAACAGTTAGAAAACCTTCAGATAAGCTGCCCTTGCCTTTCCTGGTAGGAGTCCTTCTGGCGAGGAAGATCACCTTTAGTAGGTTAAGAAACTATTTTTTTTCAGTCTTTAATATAAAGGAAGTATGACTTTTAAATGCTTTTAAATTATATTTAAACACTTTATTTAGAATATTTTTGGGGAGTGCTTTTTTATAAATCTGTGCTTTTTTTTTTTTCACCAAGAAAAAGCCTGCTGACTAGAATCATAGCCTACTCAAATTCATTGATCTCTTTTTACATCACATCTACTACCTTCAGGGTTTACCCTACAGTTGATTAAATCTATTAGAGAAGTACTCTTGCTTAGCTGCCTAAGTATTGTGGTTTTAGAATTTTGTGATGAGTCTGTAATTAATCCTGTGGTGCAGCTTTGGCAATTTTACATGCGTTATTCCAAATGGCAAAAGGTAGCAAGTTTACTGTGAGGGACCACGGCTATTGAAGCACTTAGTATCTTGATACTGCAGGACTTGTACCAGCATTTCATACAGAAATGATGGAGCTAAATATTCCTTTGGCCTTAGTGATAGCAAATAAAATAGCTTTTTTTTTTTTTCTGGAGATAATTAGTTGATACCCCCAGTGAACTTCTAATTTATTTTGCAAGAAAAGCCTATAATTGGACATTGTTCCCACCCAATACTGAGCATAAGTGGGTTTTTTTGTTCCAGCAGCACGTGCCTCTTCTCAATGTAAGGTTATTCATATTGTAGAGCAGCCTTTACTTTCTATTTAATATGTGGTTTTCTGTGGCCTGTGTGTGCAAAGCACTACTTCACAGTCCAGAGGTGAAACCACAACCACACCACAAACCATTCTGGAACTGCAGTTTATGACCTCCGAGGTCAGTAAGTGGAGGATAATAGAAATGGAAAGCAGAGGAAGGAGAGAATCACTTATAAAGACAAAAGAGTAAAATAAGTATCTGGAAGGATCTGGAGACTGTTGGCAATGAGACAAGAGAATAACTGTCTGGCATATTCCAAATTGAGTGTATTGGATGTGTGTGGCCAGCTTCTGGTAGTGGGGGGGCTACAGGGCTGGCTTCTGTGGGAAGCTGTGAGCTGCTCCCCCATGTCCAGGGCAGCCAATGCCAGCTGGACCTGCCACTGGCTGAGCCCATCTGTTGATGTTGGTAGTGCCTCTCAGATAACATATTTAAGAGGAGGAAGAAGTTTCTTGCACAGCTGCAACTTCAGCTGTAGAGAGGAGTGAGAATGTGTGAGAGGAGCAGCTTTGCAGGCACTCAGGTCTGTACAGAAGGAGAGGGAAGAGGTGCTCTGGACATGGTGAAGACCGTGGTGAGGTAGCTGTGCCCCTGAAGCTCCTGGAGGACCACAGGGGAGCAGAGATCTGCCAGCAGCCCTTGGAGGAGCCCACACTGGAGCAGGTGGGTGCCCAGAGGAGGCTGTGACCCTGTAGGAAGCCTGTGCTGGATCAGGGTCCCTGTCCCAGTCTGTACCGAGGAAACCTCTGTCCAGCTGAGGAGGGCAGTGAGAGACCAGCTTTGGTGGGAACCTGGCATCCAGCCAGGGTCAACCCACCACAGAGGGATTATCTGGAATGATTGCAGTCTAGCAAAGTTGTATATACTGAAAAACATATTCTATTGTTGAACTCTGTTGTGCTTATAACTCCTCATTCAGGTGAACTATCCCACTGGCAGCAGATGGACTACTTTGAAAAGATTTCTTTACATAGTTTTCTATGTAGGCCTCTTAGACTGCAAAATTCTCTGGCAAGAAAAGAAAAGGAGGTTCCAGTAGGGAAAATATTCAGTAATGGTATTCAGGTTTGGATGAAACTCTGAGTAATTAACTCTGGAGGATGGTCTTTCTGTGGAAGGCAGAAGTCTTTCATGGGTCCCTTTCTTAAACAGTAGATCTGAGGTTAGGACTAAACTGAAGGAGTCGAAATTGTCCTAATACTGTAAAACCTCAGCCATGTTCTGACTCGGTATTATGGCAAGAGATAATTGTACCTTTTCTCCCCCCTGCGTTGCGGCTTCACTTGCCAAGGAAATGTGAGCCACAGAGGAAAAGCATGCTCCAGCCAAGGTCTGGATCTGGACACAAGGGACAGCAAGGGTCTGGCATGGGGCACAGTTCACATACTCCATAATACTATCAAGAAGGAATAGAAGTAGAGACATGCCTGATTTTCCTGATTAAATTACCCAGTGTTAGATATTTATATTTCAATGAATGGTTTACTGACAGTGCAGTATTCTGACCTTGTGAAATAAAGAGTGATAATTCTTAACAATAAAAATCATTTGAAGACTTGAAGGCTGTGTTCATTGAGGTTATTTTTTTTCTTCTTTTTTCCTCCCTCTTTTCCCACCCCAATCCTGCACGCCCCTTAGGGGGCAAGAATCAAACTTTCACTTTTCCCAGATTCACTTTGGAATAAATTCTTTAAAAAGGTAAGTTTTGTGAAAAGTAAAGTACAAAGACTACATAGGTAACTGAGTTTTGGTTTATTTTGGGTTTTTATAGATCAAATTTGAATGGGACACATGGTGTGTCTCATTCTGATTCTCTCAGTCATCTTGTCCACGTCATTAAACTGTCCAAAGATTTGCTTTTATGTGTTATTGAAAAGCCACGGGCTTAAATACAGTAGCAGTTTTGTTTTGGGACTAGAAAGCATTACTGGAGCTATATTCAGAAACCTCTCTCTCTCTTTCTCTCTCTCTCTCTTTCTCTCTCTCTCTCTCTCTCTCTTTTCCTTTAGCCAGTACAATCATTGTCTCAGAGACCTGTGTCTGGGATTAATATTTTATGCATGAAATGTTTTGTGTACAGTAGTGACATAATAAGAAGAGGCATTGTATTAGTTTGTGCATGAAGAAGAATTGATGAACAGAAACAGGAAGTGTGTAAGGACTTGCCTTAAGATGCCATTTTTATTAACACCTAAGTTCATCATTTTAAGGCAAACATAGTTCATGCTTTTTAGTTTTTTACTTTAAATTTGCCAGGCCCTGTCTAAAGAGGTAGCACCCCATTTATTTGTGTTCTTCATGCATATCTTGCACAGAAAATAGCCCATGTGGAAAGACAGCAGACAGATAGCTGCAGCTGTTGCCACTTATGCTCCACAGCACAATTTTAGAAATTAATGGTTTCTAATCCCAAAAATAATATAGATACAAAATGATGTTACATTCCAAACTGCCAGGCTGAAGTCCCTTGCTCTTATTTCATAAATATGTTTATAAGAGTCTGGATTAATCTCTCAACTGCAAGAAAAGCTTTAGAAATCAGTTGGGTTTTAAAGCTAAAGTTATTGACCTTTGGCAAATCATTGGTAGCCAGGGAAATACGCTGAGGTATCTCTTTGTTGAAATATTTAAGACAATTGTAAGGCATCAGAGCTATTGTTAGATAAAGCTCCTTCTGGTCTTGCCATCTACTTCACTGGCTGAAGATAAATGCAAATGCTTTTGGCACTTTTGGGCTATTGTTAAAGTGCAGGAATAAAACATGCTTTCTGACAATTGCAGGTTATTAAAGACTATTATATTGGTAATCCCTAGGAAATAGAGGTAAATCTCTCTTCAGTAGCAACAACAGGATAACTTTTGTCTAAGATTTTGATTATTATTATTACTTTGTGGTTTAGTAAAACAATCTGCAAATTGTTCCTGACCTCAGATTTTCAAAAATCATGAGTCAAATCTCTTTACTCCCAAGACATGAAGCAAAATATTGTCCTACCTGTTTTCAAAGGCTGTATTTTCAAACTCCTTTTTCCAACTGGAGAGTTTGTGCTTTCTGAAAAATAATAGCAGCCTTATTAGCAGGAGTTGTACTCTAAGGAAAGTACCTAAAAATATCAATATAATGGTAGAATCATGAGAATAGGATATTTACTACATAAATATTTAATTTTAATAGATTCTAAAATTCATCTCAAATGGATAAAGTTCTTGACAACAAATGTATAAGTTATGGGAGAAAAAAAAGCAAAAAATGACAACTTTTTTCAGCGCTTCTGATCTCCCTCACTTCCAGATGAAAATGAAGAGACATGCTGGTGCATGGTGTTTTTGGAAATCAGACTACTCTTCATATCTTACCTTATTACCAAAGCAGGGTGACAGTGACGATATATTGACAAATAAGATGCCTTCTATTCCATCCTTCTCTTCATGCTACATTAGTTTTACTCTCATCAGTAAATGTGTTATTAAAATAAGTGATATCCAAGATGACAGAGAAAGAGCTAGTGCAGGGAGCTTGATGTTGCCAGGGTCATACCAGTCCACTTGTTATTGAAGACATATATCCATCTTCTCAGTTTTACCTCTTTAGAGTCTTTTTTGTTGTTGTTAACCTTCAAAAGTAAACAGGTTACCTATTCTATGTGCAGAAAGTTTGGCTAGCTTTTATTACCTCAGCTGTCTTTTTTCTCTCATTACAGCTGGCCATTGGCACTATAAGTACTGCATGGCACTTTCCCCCTCCAACCCCTTAGTTCTCAACACTACCCAACATCTTGCTCTGTACCATCCTGGGAACTGGGAAGGAGAGAATAAAGATGTGTGAGAAAGCATCCTGGAGCTTGAGACATAGTGCTGCAGTAGGGGATATTGCCCTGCAGGCAGCAAAGCACACAGAAGTTGTCTCATTCATTTAATATAGGACTTGGAAAGGGCTTGGACTTCTGCTGCTTGTGATCCTCCTTAGGTCACATGAGGGAGTTACATGGAGCACATGGAGCAGTCAGAGCAATGGGACTTCAAACTTGCTTGAATTTTCAGACAAAAGACAAAAAATTAATGGGAACATGAGGGAAACATTAAATGCTCCATTCACGTTGGATCCTGACATGATTATTGAGTTTTTTATGGCAAGTTAGGGGATTGTTGTCTCCCAACTCAGGCTATGCAACACATGGAGTTTAAACATGTCCCATGTAATCCGGACGTAGCAGCAAGGAGGGCTGAGTGGACTAATGAAAATTGTCTTGAGGTCTGTCAGTGTGCTGACAATCTGTGATGCATTTCAAAATTGGGAAATGCTTAAAGCCCATGGATATTTTTTTTTAGTTTTAGGGTGTTTTTAATAAAGCACTTTGTGACCAAGAGCAGATGCAAATGGTAAGTATTTGTGAAGGAGATAGATAGACTTCCAAGAAAAACTTTCAGTCTAAACACATTGAGGGGTCTCAAGCATTATGCTGTCCTATCAAAACAGATGTGAGAGAAACTTTAGAAAATAACCAGATTCATAGGCTGTAATGAAATTCATTATATAGGCTCTTACATGCAGGTGAACCAAGAACTCAGATAACAGAAGGAGCAGGGTCAGGTTTTTATTCAGAGCAGGAAGAGCAGGAAGTTATAGCAGAACACAGAATTTGCCTCAGAGAAGGGTGGGAAAAGCCCAAACACTGGCTGGAATGCAGGCATGAAATGGTCCCACTGCATTCACTTGACATAGTGACAGAAGGTTTTTACAGATCGTCATCTTGTCTCTCACTTACTGTAGCTCTAGTGCTCAGCTCTGGGAGTGACTTGGGAAATTTGTCCTAGTGATGCTCTTGTCAGTGTTGCCTCCTCCTTGCAGAGCTTCTATTTGCCTGCTATTTATTTGTTCATCTTTCAGCGTGATGAAGATGAATTCCATGAAGATGTGACTCATCAAAGCTAATGCAGGTTCTTAGGAGGCACATCTCAACACATCATCAGACTGAGGCTCAGCACTGATTTCTGCTGCTGTCCTTGGCTTTGTCCACCATGTGTTTTCCAGTTTGGATTGTTTTATGAGCAAGACAGTTACTTTACAGCTTAATAACATGGACATACCTTGACAGGGAGCTGTCAGGGCTTTTAAAGTACTATTAAAACCTCACCTGAAGGAATATTTGAAATCATATCATATTATAATCAGCATACACTTTATGTTTGTGCACTAACTTGTGATCTTGCATCAGTTCATCTGAAAATACTTTTTTTAACTTGTGTTTCACTCTGGAGGTCACTTTATCTGCCCAGATTTTGCCTTACCTTTTCACAGATTTTTGTGGCTGGGCAATAGCTTTTGGTAACTCTCAGAAATGTGTTATGTCATTTTCCCACAGAATATCCATCAGGTGGAGACAGGAGGATGGTTGCTGTGATAATTCCAAATTCTTGAAGAATATAAGTCTAGTAGGGACTGTTGTGACAACTTAGTCTAGCATCCTACTGGTTATACATAGCGTGAGTTGTGGAACTTTATTGGATGATTCCTGAATCAAAGAACATCCTTCAGCATATCTGTCTGGTTAAACTTGTTTTGAGGATTATTATGATGAGACCCTGTCATGAAGCAGGATGCTTCAATATTTAATTGCTTTCAAAATTTGTGTCTTATTTGTCTTTCACATTTATCAGTGTAGATACATATTCTGCCTGGCATCTGATACCATTTTTTGTCTTTTGATTTAGGCTACTTTTACAATCAGAAGAAGTCTTTTTCCTTTATGCATACCTATAATTTGACTGAAGCCCTCTATTATCCTTCTCCTTGCTAAACTCAAGTACTTGTATCTTTCAGCTCTGGCAGTAACACAGGATTCTTTTTTCCAACCTTTTAAACGACTAACTTTTTACATTCTGGCTACCAATACATGTCATCAGAACTATCTCTTGTATATTCTAAGTAGGTATTTCTTTAATTTAAAATTATTCTTTCTGTTGGTGTAAGGCGCTCTCAAAGTTTTACTAGCATCTTTTTGTTTGTTTTGTTTGTTTGTTTTTGTTTTGATTTAGTGTGGGGTTTTTTTTTTTCAACTTCGAGGAACTGGTCAAGGAAAAAATCTAAGTAGTCATAGAGAATTGTTTTTCTTTTCGGAAAAGGAAAACCAGGCCTGTGGATAATATATAATCAGCTACAGGAAGTTGTATGCATTCTGCATGTGGCAACAACGTTTAATCTTTTGCAGAGAAAGAAAATACAATTAGAGAGTAATTAAACAACAGGAATTTTCCCCTCAGAGGTCAGTGCTCTTCACAGTTGTAAAAGAATGCTGTTCCAGTGTAAGATTTTGCACCTTCCCCTGGCATCTAGGAGCCTCTGGCAGATGAACTGAGCCTGATTTGGGAAGAAAACCTTTATTTTATTTATGGGAGTAAATGTTCCAGTGACTGCAGGAGCTGTTAATGACAACAGTATCTAAAAGACCTCTCAGGCCTGGACTGGAGTCTACAGATCAATAAAACCTTGATTATGTTGTAATGACATAGAGAGCATTTATTATTTCTTCTACAAAATCCTTTTGGTACCAAAGCAATGAAGCTTTTATTGAAAGAGGAACCACTGATGCTGTCTGTTGTGTTGATTTTGCCTATATAGTGTTTTAAAGAAGAAACTTGTCCCATGCCTTGGTGAGAGCGTTGCTGAATATGTTCAGCAGTATGTTAATTGTCTTGTGATAAAATCAACTATTTTGGCAATGAAGGCAAGGGTGTAGTCTTTTATATCTTCCTAATTGCAAAAAGGATAGGAGATGAGGGAGTGTGTGGAATCCCTGGATTGCAGTTCAAGTTGCTTCCCAGTCATCAGAGATACAGAAGATATTTTTTCTCCTCTTGCAGAGGCAGCTATCTATTACAATTTTTAATTTTCCTTCTTCATGTTACTGTTGATGTCTTTAAATAAAAAATCCATCTGCCTCAGGCGCATATACTTCACTTTCTGTGGTGGCATTAGTGTTATGTAAGAAACTGTACAGTCCCACTGAGTTGCAACTGCCTGATACAGAACTCCAGTCCTACTCCAGTTATCTTCCTGTTGTCCTACCAGACATATTACAGCACATAGAGAGGTCTTAAACCTAATGGGATGGTTAATTTCCCTACAACAACCTTTTAATGCTCAGAATTATATTCTCTGCCTGTGATGCTAAACAATAGCACAAGGAATTTGGGCAGGGAAACTTATTCTCAATTAAATTGGAAGGGGGCATGTCACATGAAAGAAGAGGAAGAAGAGGCCCTTGAAGTATGTCACTGAGTTCCTTATAGTTGATCTGACAGAGTCAGAGTCTGTTGATCTAAAACTCGCCCTTTTCCATACTGTGAAGGATGACAGATGTTCAGAGGGACCTAACATGATTAGCTTTTTTGCTCTGGGAGGCGGAAGATGTTGTGATTTACTTATATTGCTGATTCAGTGTGCTTTGTTCAGAAGTTTGTAGTAAATGCTGCAGTTGCTTTTCTGAGCTAATGTTGGAATTTTATGTGCCTTTTCCCCACATCCCCCCACCAGTAGCAGTGGTTTATTTTGGCTGAGTCTGAAGGTTTCACACCTCTGCTCCAAGGCTATGCCTCCAGATCCTATTGCTACCGTTGGGATTGCTTTTTTCACTGTCATTCATCTGTATTTCAGACAGTCATCTAGGACTGGCCTTGTACTTAAAAAAGCTCTGACTTCTTGTTATTTTCTATAATGATGCACAAGGCAGAGAACTTTATGGGGGCAGTAGAAATATAAATATCTTACCAATACAGGGCAGTTAGGTCTTTTGGTTCCATAGTAATCGTCTGAGGAGCAACTTGAATTTCAAGTAGGTTTTGTATTTCATTGTGAATATTTCACATTCTTCTAAGAGACAGCCAGAATCCATAAAGGTCGTGTACTGTTGCTGATTCTGTGTCATTTGTCACAAAACAGCCAGCTGCTAAGATCCCCCTATGACCAACATTACCTGGCAGCTCAGATAGTTTTGGGAGAGCCATGTAAAAAGCAAAGGAGGATCAAGACAGAGACAACACTGATGCTGGCAGAGTGTCAAAAGGCCTGTTCAGGGACATTGCCGTTGTCTCTGCTCTCCACAGCACCAGTCTGCAGCTCATACAAAGGTAACTATTGCATGATAGGAAAACTCTTGTGCCACAAGTCTGCAGCCTGGATACCCCTACTCCATCAACTTCCCTACTCCATCAGCTCCAACCATTTATTAAGCTAAAACCTCTACTTTCCTTTGTTGCCTGTGTAAATTTACTTTTTTCCTCTGCTGGAAATGTTTTTGAGTCTGAAGCAGTAGAAAGAAAAAATTATCATCATACTCAACAACTTACAAACAAATGAAAACACTCAAAAATGATGGAAAAATGAAAATAAATTGAAACAAGTCCAGTAAGCTCTTCTTAAGGTAGAATATACTGCCAAAAGTGCTCTTGACACTGTAATTCCTGTATATGTTACCATAAGAAGATGCTCTTTACCTTGGAGGCAACATAAATTCAGTGTGTTAATACACAGGCTGCCAAGGCTAACACTGCTTTTATTTAAATATTGTCCTGAGTACAACATACAGCCACTGTACGTTAACGGCATGTAAATCATTGCTGTGCCATAGCTGCCTCAACCTATTTCTTACATTTCTTTTCTAACACTGTCAAACTTTTGTTTCATTTCTCCTCTTCTCTTGAATAAATGCTGTTTCCAGTGCACAGCTCCAAGCTACCTCTTTATTGCCAGTTCCAGACCTATGGTACCTGGAGTTAATCACCCTTCAGCTACATATTGTTAACTGTGATGTGCCTGCTACCTATAAAGAAAAAAAAGGCCCCTTTTTAATACTAGAAAATAAGATATATTCTACTATATTGCTGGGGTGGGGGGAAGCCTTTGTTGAAAGAATGGGACTACAGCTATTTTTATTAGTATTATAAAGAAATCCGTGCTCCATTGAGAGCACATGCTGCAATGTTAAATTGTGGGGAATGAAACATTTCCTGTGCTATCAAGACATTATTTGCAGCTTGTTTAATGAACTCAATTTCATTTTTATCTCTACTTTGTATTTAGATAAAGAAACAAATAAAGGAACAAAAATAGGAGATTTCTCTGGCAACATTTTTTGGAAAGGGGAAAAATGATATAGCAGTCTCGACCACAGATATCTTGGTCACATTGTCAGGATGGACAGCACAGTCTGTCATTCATTGCCCATGGCGGTGAATTGGGACATGAGCTGTTGATATGACACTAAGCAGAGAATTACATTTTTCTGCACTGTATGGAAAACATAGATGTATTCTTGTTCTCTGTGCCTCTGAACAGGAGAACAATGCTGATAGGAGCCCACCACTTTAAATCGTTGTTGGCTATTCAAAGCGTTGACAATAGAAGGCAGTTGTGAACTGGCAAAAAAAAAAGAAAAAAATCCTACTGGAAATGACAGGAAACCATTTGGCATGCGGTGAACAGAAAGCAGGCTGGTTTTATTCAAACGATGGTTGAATTCCTAAGGAGCTGTCAAGTTTGCTTTGGGGCTTGGAGTGTTTGCGGGGTGTCCTATTCTCTTTCCCCCGAGTTTGATTTCAGTTCTTTGGATACCAGAGCAATAAACTGAAAACTCTGAGTTATATTTAGAAAAACAATAACTGCTTAGTGTTATCCTTCAAAGAGACAGAAACTTCTAACAAAGGTCCTGCCTCTGCACTGGGAATGGACATCTAGAGATATGTGTGGAGAGGGAGAGGTGGTTTGTTTGGTTTTCAGTTCCATATTTCAAGTAAACCCCATAAAAGAATTAACACCTGAGGTTCTTATAAGGATATGTAAACTCCAGGTATGGGAAGAGGTGATGATCCCCTCCAGTTCAGAAAACCAGTGAAGTTTTTCTGTGTATACAGTGACAAAAATGAATTTTCAAAGTACTGTTATGCCTATTTAGAAATAATCATCTGGAAACTTTAAAACCCTGGTATATTTAGCTTCCACTCTCTGTCTTTGGACCATATAGGAGGATGCTCCACCTCCTTATTTAAGCCTTAGGTTCTTCAATCTGCTGTTATTTATTTATTTAGTTGTGCTCCCATTAGCCTTTTGACTATTTTCCCTCTCACCACCACTTGTCCAGTGGAGAAACCTTGTGGGGAGCTCAGGCATGTTGGAGCAAGCATTGTATTAATGTAGTTGCTGGCTGCAGTGAGGCTCAGCATGACCAAGTATTTATCTGTGTTTTTGTTGCTGTAATTCCACAAGTCCTGTTATATTTCATGACCTTAGGAGATGAGGAAGAAAACTGCAAAGACTACAGTAAGGAAAAAAATCCCCTTCTGATTTTAGAGATGGGTGGGGGAAGAGTCAGATCTTGTGACCCTTTGGCTATTGTTCTCTAGAGGCATATCTTGGGTGGTGTGGGACATTCCATTTGGCATTCAGTAGACTGGAGCTGTTGGAAGTAGCTTCCAGTTTGATATCTAGGACTGTGGGCAGATAACCACAAAGTGGCAACCTTCCACAGAGATTTACCACAGTCAGAGAAATGAGGTTTGACATGCTGTAAGTGGCTGTCTCTCTTTTCACACTTAGTAATTTTTGTGTTGCACGTAGATTTAACTTAAAGACGTAGCCACTGCCTGTGCCAAAATTAGGGTGAAACAATATGAGGTACTTAATTTTGTTATTGGAGGGATTATTCACTTGGGAGTCCTGAGACAGAACCTGTGGCCTCATGAGGACCATGTGTGGTGAGGGTTACCTTTCCTCAGAGGCAGTAAGTCTTTTTTCTCCCTTCTACCTGAATTCTTGAGACAGTGCCTGGAGATTTTATCACCCTGCCCTCATACAACCACACTTCCCCAAACCTAGGAGCTAAGTTTGGGTTTAGATACTGTGGTCCCGTGGCAACAGAGAAACTGCTTTGCTGACTTTTATGCAGTTGTGCAGTAGGAAACTTATGTAGGAGGTTGAGATGGGTGGCTGGGGATGCATTTTCTTGGAGAGAGGGAGTCAAAGCAAGTATTTGTTAGTGTCGTTAAGTGTGCCGAGTGACCCTATGTTTATGGAATATGGAGGAGATCTCTGTGTTGTTCTGCCTGCATAGACAGTGCATGTCTTCCCAGCAGTGACTTACTGAAAACTCAGGGACAGACAGCTAGGAAGATGGATTATTCTACAATAGTTAAAAATCTGGCAAAAGACAGAGGAACTTCTAGTGTTATCTCTGTAAAAGCAAATAATGTGACCTTAAACGAGGCAAAGCTACTATCTATTAAACCTGTCCTGTGAAGTCTGCTGTTGCAATACAACTGTGTTGCTCAGCTTCTGGTCTATATTATCCAGAAAGCTCCCAGAAAACATTTTGTCCTCAGAGAATGAAATGTGTACATTTTCATTTCCTGCTCTTCTAACAAGAAACTGACTTTCCGGCCTTTGAGGGTGCAGGAGTTCTGCTCTTCATTTGCAAAGGAGAAGCAGAGCTCACTATCACATTTTTATCCACCCTTTCCTGGGTCACTGCTGGGTAGGAAAGCTATGATGTGCTCAGTCTCTTGCATCTGTACTCCTGATAGCATTGAGAAGTTTTCAGGTGTTGATACGTTGTACTATCATACCAAAGACTAAACAGATCTCGAGATTTGGAACTGGGGAGGAGGGTCCTTTTTGAGGATGAGACTGGCAGATCTGTTGCCCATTTCTTTTTCTTACTGTGACGTGGTTCTTTATGTATCTGCCCTCTAAAACTGTGGTGAAATCAGTTGAAGTAAGGATTTCTCTGGGATGGATCATAGAGATTCATATTTTCAGTGTTCATTAGTATTGTCACAGTCATGATGCAACCTCAGACAATTTTTGTTTTCTACAGCTGCAGTGGGAATACTTTGGAAAACTTGAAAGTTGTTGCAAGACATGGAAGCTCTCTACTGTGCTGCTGTTCCCTTGTCTAGAGGTTCTTGAGTCTCATGACAGTGTTAGAGACAGAAGGAACAAGCTA
>VXAX01004077.1:320958-425958 GCA_013399835.1 Leptocoma aspasia | reverse complement strand
ATAGCACGGACACTTCTCTAACTTTTCATGGATGGGTCCAGCTGTCTCGTCAACTTCCCATCCTGGATATCAGCAAAAGTTTCCCTAGAGTGAAAGGAGTCCATCATTCTTGTGAGGCTGAAAAGAAGGGCGAACAATAGGCTTTCACTTGGTATTTTCCTAAAAGAGGCTTGGATTAAGTTAGCCATTATGATTCTGCTTTGGTTGCCCACCACAGCTCCTGTTGTGTGAAGCTCTGGTTGAACACTGAATGAAAAAATAATTGTTGACCCAAAGAGCTTCCAGTCAGAGTGTTTATGTGTCACTCTGCACCTTCATTTGTTAAGAATGGTTAAATTCTTCCAAAGCTTCACTTAAGGCTTCAGTTAGATAAGACCTGCTGGAAATAAATATAAATTGTATTTTACAGAAAACAAGCCGGTTACTCCTTACATTTTCCAAACTGAAAAGGAAATTTTGCAAGACAGAATTAACACCAACGAGAGGTAGTTGAATTTTTTGGTGAGAGATTCTTATTCTGTTACTGTTCTTGGTGTTGTCAACTCAGTAGAACCAAAATGAGTTTGGCTAGTTACAATTTTTCTCCTTTCAGGAATCCTGGAAAACATTGTTGAAGTATTTTCTCTCATGAGGAAAGAAATGTATGGATGGCTCATTGTGAATGAAAAAGAAACCAGAAAGACAATTCTGTAAGAGAATACTTAAATAATGAAATCAAATGAATTAACCCAAAATGAGGAAAAAATAAAAACCTCGGCTAACTCAAATGGAAACACAAATTATATTATTACCAGTCATAAAATATGTTTGTATTTATATATGTGTGTATATTCTATATAGGTAAATCAACACATTGACATTTTTACTTCAAATACTTGCATTTTTTGTTTGTGAAGGTCATTTCCAGCAAACATATTGAAGGAAAACCCATTGACCATCCCAAAAAAGCAGGTGGTACAATGAGAACAGTTGAACAAATTCTTCCTTGGCTATTAAATCATAAATTTCAGAGATGATTTTGATTAGAATTTTCACAGCTCATATACATCAAGCATTTCTTTAAAATCAAAGTATTCAGGGTGGCTTTCAAATTTTTGCTGTTATAGAGATGAAAAGGACTGCACCAAGGGAGTAGAAATAAAACATCACAGAATAAGAATCATTAGGATGGTAGATAGTCTGAGGAATGGTTACAATTGTTAGAAAAGGCCATTAAGGTTAGGTGGTGGAAGCAGGGATGACTGCAGCCCAGATCTATCTTTCCTTCCTTTGTGTTCTTGGAGGGCAAGTGATCCCTTCACTGCTATCCCAATGGATGACAGAGATTTCCTGCCATTACTTCCCCTTGTACTGACTGCCTTTTGCCCAATATGGAACTGCTGGAATCCACGGGGTGTCAGGAGCAGGTTTGTGAGGCTGACATGAGAAATGTATGCGTAGGGATGCATAGAGCATCACACTGATCCCCAGTCACCAGAGCTGTGAGGTGTGTCCTGGAGGACAAACCAACCTCTGCCAGGCTAAAAAAAGGACTAGCTGAAGTAGAGGTCTCTCAGTGCTTGCACCAGCACAGTGATGACTCCAGGCTTTGGTAGTTACAATTTAAACCCTCCTGTCCTCTCTTGATGTCCCAGAGGAGACACTCAGTGGCTCCCTCCCTCCCTCCCACCTCGGTGGAGGTCAGCTGCTGTGCTTTGTGCCACTGGGCTCAGGGATAGCTGAGCAGGGAAAACCATGCACAGTCACTGTTACTGGTGATGTATGAGGGAGAGAGAGATCACTGTCACAGTATATCTGCTATTTTCAATTTAATTAGTAGTCAGAACTTCATTTGTCAACTTAATCATCGCAGGCAGACACTGCAGAGGTGGGAAGTAGGGGAAAAAATCAAGAAAACAAACAAAAGAAGGTGCATTTGTGGCTCTCTGCATATTTTATTTGTTTCTTAGCTCAGATTATTTCAATATTTCATATATGCCAAAGCTTAGATTAAAAAAAATGATAAATGTGTGTAGTCTTCTCATTAAGTATTGGTTGCAGAGGAACTGGTTTTGTAAAGTTCTTTCAGTAAAATTGTGCTGTAGCCTGCAAAACTACTCAGCTTTTCAGCATTTCCAGTTTCTTTGTGTGTTTAGTAGGTAAACATTTGTTCTTGTTTCAGCTGAGGGAAACAGTAGATTTTGTCTATTGGATGCTGCTAGCTATGGCCAAACTGAAGGAAATTTTGCACAAAATAAGGAGACTCCATCTGGTTCATACAAGTCTGTCACAGATGTAGGTGTTTGGGCCTCTGTCTCTGGATGGTGCTGCCTCTCATCTCATGCAGTGGTAGTAAGTGATGGTAGTAAGTGGTGGTATCAGATTGATGCTGGGAAGTCCCAGTAGACCCCACAGAGTATGTAACCTGAATAGATTGCACAAACGCAAAGGCCGGGGAAGGAGTGGTGATAGTCCTGAAATGCTGCGACCAAAATCATCAGAAAAGTGGTGGCAGAGCTGGGACTGGAGCTCCTTTCCTGTACTCTGGTGCCTCTGTGAGAAAGCTTTGCTGTAAGATCCTGGCTGGGACTCTTCCAGGCAGAGTGGAGTCTGCCTTGTCATCAGCTGCTGAGCACTGCCCTCAAAGGACAAGGTTTATCATGTGTTTATGTGGGTTTGCTCTGTGAAAACACAATGGTCCACGTGTTAATTCAGGTCTTACAAAACATGTGCTGATGATCTCTGGACTGTTCTTTTTTTCCATAAATATATAGCTCATAACTTTTTATTTTTGCTAGGTGTTTTTGGAACTGAATGTTTCTTTTGTGAATATGCATTGAAAAGGAATATAAGAGGGCATGCAACCATTGTCAGAGCACATTCTTAAAGAGGGTGTGAATGTGTGTGCATGGCCTTCTAACCAGATGGGTTGGAAGACCAAACTGCCTGGCTTCTGCTAAGGTGTGAGGATTCATGAGTCACACCACATCCCTCTGTGCCTCACCTCTTTCTTCCCTTTGTCCACCTCAAATATGTCTCTCCAGCAATGTTTTCTTTACAGCCTTGTGTTGCCTAAATCACAGTTTCATGCCAAAGTGCTCTTATAGTATAAATTATATGTAAAATTTTGCATAAGTATTATATTTAATTTATATCATGGTCTCTTATGCAGAATTCATGGAGCTGTTAAGAAATATTGTCCTGGTTTCTTAATTCAGCTTTACTGTCATTTGCAAAGCTTCTCTGACGCTTCTTTGTTTTGAATATTTCTGACGTGCCTGAAGTATTTTGGTACATGGTATTTAAATACAATAGGAATAATTAACAAAAATAGAATACTGATCCTGACAATGGCACTCTCACTCCCTTTCTCCTTCAGTCAGTTTTCTAGTCATTTTTCTAAGTACTTTCTGCTTTTATGTCTAAACCAAACCTGCTATCACAGAAAACTGTTGGTCAGAACTAATGAAAATGAGTTACTTAAATGAAATGTCACTTAAATGAAATGTTACTTAAATGAAAATGAACTACTTAATAATTTCCCACTATGAATTCTTTGTATCTCGAAGGAACCCTTCATTAGGAGAGCTCACAGCTTTTGAAAGAGCAAGGAATTTGTATGTCTTTGCAACAGCCTGTTGAATTAAATGATTATGATGCCCATTTTACTGAGGAGCAAACTGAGGGACAGAGAGAAGTAACTTGCCTGGGGCTATGTGGTAAATAAGGATTTGTCCATGTTTGACTTCTGGCTTCACCCACTTACAGTATTTTCTTTTTCTTTTCTACAGTATTTTCTTTCTTTCCTTTGTGTGCGTGCATCTTAATTACTTAACATTATTTTTTTCACAAGTCCCTTTTCTTGAAAATTAGTGTAAATTGAACAATCACTCTCATCCTTAGTACTGTCTAAGGTTCACTTTATATGTATGTAAAAATTCACATTCTAAATGCTGGAGTTCCAATGGGAATGTAGGGATTCAACCCAAGCTGTTGTTTGGACTAAATTTTCTTGTTAGTTAGATGTTGTGACTCTAGGAAAAGGTGACTGTTTACTTGGCATGCTCCAGCAATCTAACTAGAAAAGTGGAATTACCACTTAGAAGATGTGCAAGAATGATGGGGAGAGAGGATCTTTAACTCATGAAGCTAAAATGAACTGAAGTTATATGTTGGAAAGTGCTGCCGTTGCTGCTGTGGAGAGCAGCTTTATTTGAAATTACAAAATGAAAATTACCGATCAATGCAGCCAGAATGGAATGATTGATACCTCAATTGCACTTCTAGAAAATGTAACATAGCATAAAGATACACTATTTACTTTCTTTTCAATTCCAAGTTTTTGCACATTATGATAACATATATAAGTGCACAAATGGGCATTTCCAGACGGTGCAGTCGGGAGCAGAGATGAAAAGAGCTACAGTATGTATCAAACTTCAGGCAGAGCTCAGCTGCAGTAATATTTACTTCTGGGAAAATGGTGAAAAGGGTGGTCTCCTATAGCTGCAGTTGTGTTTTCCTCCACTGTGTGAGGCTGTGGAACTAAGGGTCAGGAAAGAACTACACCTGATGTTGTGTTCATGGACTATGTTACCAGTGCAATGACAAGGTGCAGAATGACTGCTCAGAGTGTAGGACCCATTAATGGCTTTTCTATCCCTAAAGCACTTCCTGGGAAATACCTAAAAGTTAACAAGTTCACAGCTTAATTCTTTCACCATTAAGGACCTTAGTTCATCTGCCCTTGTATCTCTGTATATTTGTGCAATGGCCAGAAGTGGAGCTCCTACAATATATCTTTTCTAACAATCACCTAAGGAAAGGAATTTTTGCTCTCACCTTTTTGATGGACATTTTGATGGATAAAGTACAGAGTTTACATCATAGACATGAAGTGACTTGCCTCGTTTTGCTTAGTATCTAAACCCAGGATATAAATAAATAACCATTCTAAATCTTGGGCCAGATCTCCATCCTTGTATGTTCCTGCTTATTATTTATGATTTGCAGCTATAGCTAAGCTGCTGAACACATGCTTAAGAAATGGGTAATACTTATTTGCTTACAAATATCCAGCACAGAACTTAAAGAATCTATATAAGAGTCAAAAACGTATTTTGGCTTTTGGAGAAGCCTTGTTTGTACAATGCCTGCACCTTTGGCTGTATTTGACCTGGCGCTACTTCAAGGAAAGAAGCTTCCTGAGAGAATGTGCAAAAATGTTATTTGAGAAACTGCCTGTTCATCTTTTTTCAATTGCTGAACGTCTCTCTATATAGACAGGTTAAAATATTTATATAAATATTGTGATTTTCAGGAATGTTTAGGTCATTGTATTTCTGTAACCAAAAGAAAAGGTCAAGTCCTGTGTGTGCTTATGTAAGAGCAATAGCCCAATTCAGTTTTCTGTTACAGAGTTCTAAAAAATTTTCACTGCTGTAGTGTTATATGGTGTTTGGCCTTTTAATATCATTATACCCTATTCATTGCCCTTCCCAGAAACTCTAATTTTCTATGACATCATAAGTGGTTGCTATGAATATAATTGCTATGACACAAACATGATTAATGATTAGGACATCAGACAAAAATAATGCCATGTGGAAATGAGGAGCTGTGGTCTGTTTTCATGCAAATGTCCCCAGTATTAAGTGGAGGATGAGGAATGCATAAAATAAAATAAATAACTAGAATTGCCTCTAAATGAAATGTTTTACCAAGTTTTCCCTGAAGCGTCAGTAGCTCTTTAAACACGCTGGTGATGGCCCATCGCAAAGCCAGATGTTACCATTTATCAAGTAAAGTAAAGAGCTCCTCCTGCTTCCACAAATACAAACTGAATATGAAATCAAATGGGAAACTGCTGCACTAACACTGGAGAAGATATAATGTAACTTTTAAGCTATGGACAGGCTTGAGAATAAAAGAAGTGTCTGAAAGGAAAGTGTCAGAGGCATTACTTGATTTGTCTTTCAAAGGCAGAACTGCAGTTGTATATATAGACTTAAATCACTTGATGGGTGTCCTAAGGTTATGATTGCCTTCTCCCCTCTCCCTGTCACCTTCTCTTCCTGTTCCATACACACATCATGTGCTTCTTAGGGAGAAAAACTTAGGAAACAAGCCTTTAGCAAGTTTCCTAAAGCCCAGACTAGTAAATGGGGACTCAGGACACAGAGGTAGCAGACGTAAACACTTTCTTGCAAGCATACTTTCTCTTCCATGTCAGTCTTAAACCTGGTGAGAAAAAGTCCACCAACAGCATCAATCCTTATGTTTTGTGAAATTAGGTAAAGCATGGAAATTCTGCTCACCCCAACACTGGCATATATGGTCAGGAAACAGCAATAGTAAAAGCATTCTTTTCTCATGGTGTTTTACCTAGAAATGTATCATTTCCACTCAGGTGAGGACCTGGTAATACAGGATGTAGTAACTGTTGTAATGATGGACTAATGTAACTCACTGACTTTAGGATTAAATGTAGAGTCATTCAAAGGCTCCAGATCTTAAAAAAGGCATGCACAAAATGATAGAAGATTAGTGTATGTAGGTGTAACAGTCCTCCAAAATTCCTCCAAATTGGTTTGGAGGGAGAGGTGTAGGAAAACTGATAAAGTTGTAAAAAACAGATATACTTTTGTGAATGTAAGTGCTTTTACAGGTCTGAAGGTTAAGCAGAAAACTTGAAAGTACATATTGAGGGTAATTTTTTGGCTGACTTAATTAGGTTAACTCCAGTTAGACAATTTAGAAGAAGGGCAGTTGGGAACTCTATTGTACTAGGCGATATTAGCAAGAGAGAGGTCATGAGATTGTTGGGTGAATGTTTTTTTTTTAAATGTATTGAATTTTGAGGAGTTAGCTGGGATGACAAATAAGAAAAATTATAAATGTCAGAAAACCAGTACTGCTTCCAAACTCATGATTTTCAGCACTGTATTGGATTATATTTTAAGTTTACCGGCTCCTTTTTTTGAAGCAATTTGTAGTTTTCCTTTACATACAAAGCCTGAGAGATCAGGGTCTGAAAAGCTGTTCTGTGAAAAATGTTATCTCACTGGAAATTATTGTTTCTGTGCTTTGTGTGTTTCAGTGCTCACTCTGGTGCATAGTGATGAAGTCTATTATATTCTGGGATGGATAAAGGAGAGTTTTGTTGTGTAGTGTTAACTGCGGTGGCTACCGTGGTACCTTTGCATTTCTGGCTGTGCTGTGGCATTAGCTGACTCCTTTCAGCATTTGGCTTAAGACCCTGTCATGGACTACAGGGGTCATTTTTGTAACTACACAGTACAGCTGGTTTGTGCTGGGTTAGGGTGCTGGTGTACACAGTGCTGAAGTGGGTGAAATGAGTTCCCAGCCTACCCCAACTACACAAGGATATACCCACTGTGAGGTGTAGACAGGAGCTGCTCTGTCCCAGGGCTGCCACTAGCAGTACTTTCTCCTCTGGAAACAGGACTGGCCTCCACCCCATCTGCAGCAGCTCCAAGAGGTCCCGTGTACAATTTCTGTCTCACAGCTTCCCCTCACTCTGGTGCCTGGTGTGCAATTTGAGACCAATATGTTTCAGGAGGGTGGTTGTGGAAGTGGGGGAGGGGGTCGCTAAATTATGGTTGCTGTGGGAACCATAACTTTGAATTTCTTGACATCTGTCCAATGACAATCTCAACATTAACGTTGCATTAACATAGTTTTTTTGCATTTAATTAAAAAAGATGATGGCCTGGAATCTGTTAAGGAATTTAAAGCCAACATTTAAACTGTTTGCTGGGAGCAGATATGTCAAAGCCTCTGCTTTGGAAATGCTCATGAAACAGTCTGACAATGTACAATAGCCACAGAGATGAGAAATGAAAGCAAAATTTGTAACACCATTGCTTGTCTCCTTCTGGAGGCTTTGCCCATCATTCTTGTCTGAAGGAAACTGCTCTGACTGAGTTTAAAATAACTTGGAAATGAAATAATTGTTTCCAGTTTTTCTGTATGCCATCTCCACTGCTGACCACTGACTCACTTGTGTGTGCATGCTGAGTTTTCTGGGGGCTTGCTTTTCCAGCCTACGCTGCCACCCTGAAGCTTCCTAAGAGATTATAGCAGAAGCTCTTGCATGTATCAAGATAGGGGCACAGGATGGTAGTAAATGACTGCAGCATTCATCCCAGTTTCTGGACTCCTGTGTGTCTGGGTTTCCCACATAAAATTCCAGTGCTCTCTCTAATTGGTTTTGATTTTGAAAGTTGTGCAAAAAAAAAGTGTTTACAACTGATGGGTGTCTCACCTTGAAAGGTTTGGGGACACTAAACTTTAGAACTCTCTTTTGTAACCTCATGTTATTTCAATAAGTTCAGCTATCAGACAAATAGACATATGGACTATGCTAAAGTTAGGTGCTGTAGATAGGAGAAAGATGTTCATATGGCACCCGTGTTATTTAGCCTTCTCTCATAACAGAATACCATACTGTTAAAAATTGTCTATTTTTATGTAATTCTTCCACTTATATTGAGATAAAAAAATTATTAGTCTAAGGTTGGCTCACATCATCAGAGCTTCTAAATGTTGGCAACTTCCCTACAGTCTGTTGCAGGCAATAACTGCCAGGGAAGTTACTTGAACACAAGCAAAAATAGGTCTTCCTGCTGAGCCACCAGCCCAGCAATGTAAGAAAGAATTTAATACCATGGCCTTAAGAAAGTTTCCGTGTTCTTCACAGACAGTCGTGCCTTCAGTAAGGTGACGGAGGGAGAATATAAAATCCCAGAGTTACTGCAAGCCTTGAAAAAGTTGTGAAAGAAGACTTGGCAGTTAGTATCTTTATGTAAAAGATTTCTGCATATAAATTGCATACGCATATGACATTTTAGCTCCAACTTTACATGTGTTTTGGAGGTTGGATGCAATCTTGTCCCTGCCTGTCTGTTTGCTTTTGCCATAGCTGCATCAATATTAATCCCGTTGGTTTTTCCCTCTGGCTTTTTTCTTAATTTCCCTCTCTTCCAGTTTTGATTTAAAAACTAGTTGGTTCCTTTTATCCTAGGAAAAAACTAGGCATCTCTTTTCTATTTTTTAATGAATTATTGTATATAAAGCATGTATATTTCTTTTTTGTCTTTTGTAGTAGACACCCTAGTATTCATCTAGTGACAGGAAATGGCTAGAGAGTTGATAAAATGAAGAAATATTCCTTTACTGGAGACATTTTCTCTTCTTTAAAGGTAAAGAAACATTCCTTAAGTATTATTACTGTTCTATCTCCCTCCGTCTGCCTTCTTCCCCCCTCCCTTCATTATCATCAGAGAATCACAGGCTTTGCCTTACCAACTGCCTGCACACTGTATTTAAGAAATATCACTATTCTGAGCTCAGATTTGGATGGACTGTTTAAAATGACTCATAAATTAACTCTTTTTCTTGTTTGGAAATTGTCAGTGAACAGTCTAGTCTCCCTCTATTTTTGTCTCTTTATTAATAGCCTCCTGGTGACTGTATTTAATTTTTGGGGTTTCTTGTTAACTATTCTGAAAAACAGAATCTGGCTTATCTTTGTAAGCCGTGTTTGTAAGATGCCATGACATGGGACAGGTGCCCCTCATTGCCTGCATGACTGAGGTGGTTGTGGGCAGACACCTCTGAACAATCTATAGTTCTTCAGCTTCATGAAACATAATCGGAGCTATGAAGTTATCACACTCACCCCAAGTAGAAATTGCACAATATTAGCTGATGAAATAAGCAATCCATCCTTCCCTTCAGTTCTAGCAGGAGTGACTCATTTCAGTTAAGTCACTTTGACTTACCTTGTTCCTACAGGGCAGAATCAAGGCACTCTAGGAAATGGTAGTACATGAACTATGTCTGTAGTGGAACAGAGTTTTTATGCCAGAAGTCTATCAAAAAATTATTTGCAGAACTGCACCTCATTGCGAAAGTACTTTCCATCTATCTAATATTTCTGATTATTTGAAATGGTTTGAATTTTTTTTGGTTGGATTCTTTTTCCACTAAAATTTCCCACACTACCGATTTGTTGCGGCTGTTTTAATGAAATGAAATTTGGAGAATGTTTGAGAGCAAGGCATTATCCTTAAAATCTCATACTTTCTAGAGCACGCAAAAAATTCTCTGAATGTTTTTAAGTTAAAAATATGATTTCTCACAATCATTCTCATTAATTTCCTGACGTGGACACATGATACAACTAATAACATGCACCCATGGTCCAAAATAAATGCAATTTAAAACTCAGTGGTTCCAGTTAGCACAACATTTAATTTGATTCCTAAGCATATAAAAGTTGCTTCCATTTAAATAAGAGACTGTAGTTGAACACGGGTTGCAATGGTGCATCAAAAGCTATGACATCCCTGTTCAAATCATTTATAAACAGCAGAAGAATTTTAAGAACTGAATTACTACCTGAACTTCAAAAGAGACCATGTATTTCTATTAATATAAAGAACAATTGCAAGCTGTTAGCCATTATTTGAAATTGAAATTCATCAAAAGGGTGGTGGAGGAGGAATATATCTGCACTCTAATGTGGATAAAGGATCTTCTGTGTCAGGTAAAATTACTTCTGAAATAAGAGGAGTTTAAATAAACTCTACAGAAGACATGCAACTTTATCTTGGGGGTGCCTTTCTCCCAGCCTCAGCTCAAACTCTCAGCTTTTTTCCAACCAGATCCTAAACCCAACTTTAGGTAAAAATTTATGTTTCTACAGCCTGGGTTCATTCCTGACCAAGAGTTTTCTGAAACTCTTCAGCTACTGGAAAAAAAAAAAAAATTTTGTACACCATCCTGTTAATTTTTTTTTAATTGAAAAATCTAACTCCATTAGAAATGCATGGTACATTTTTTTCCATAACATAGGAATTATTTTGTGGAAAAAGGAGATGCCGTATATGGGGGCTCTGTTACTTGTCACCATAGAACTCAGCCTGATTCTTTTGCAGGTCTCGTCTCTTTGCTGTGGAACGCAGGGCTGATGTTTTCCTCTGTAAAGAGATATGGCCTAATACATTGCACTACTACAGCAGAACTTTCTAACATTACCTTTCAACCTCTTTTTAGCAGGTTCAAAATATGAATAGGGGCCAATGCTCTGAATTGGAATTTCTTTTGCAGTTTTGCTTTCATGGAGTTGTAGCAAGCAACGGATAAATTTGCTTTGTGTGTGAATGCCAGAAGCAGTGCTGGTATTTCAGAGTAACTGATGTCCCTGGGACCCAGGCAGTGATGTTGGGCTGAAAGGACAAATTGCTACATGCAATTTGGCAACCTATTTAAGGGGTAAAATAAGCAAGTTTTAGCATTGTTATACACCAGCTCTGTTTTACTAATTGCTATTTGACTAAAAGCTGTTTTTTTCCAAAGCCCCTGGAGCCGTTATGCGCAGCAAAGGAAAGTAATAATGAAAGAAAGCTTGATATTCTACATATGAGCAGCAGATTGTGCAAATCCAGCGTTCCGATTCTGATATTAGCTAAACATGCTCTTAATATTGCCACACATTGATTCAGGATAAAATGTAGCAAAATGAGGCAGTTTGGAAAAGTCTCTCCTGTTCTATGTGGAGACATAACAAATTTAGCAATAATGGCATGATTAGGATATTTTGAGAACAAATTAATTCAATTTATTTTATTTCACAGACCATTTCTCTTTACTTTCAAATCCTGAAAGCTCAAAGGTTTATTCGCTATCTAATTCTTTGTAGGATCAGCCTGGAATGGGGGAAAAGATCCTGTTATATAACGGAGGTTCAAGTGAATGGGTTTTCTCTCAGACAGAGGGGAGAAAAAAAGACACAAGCAAAGCAACTAAAATTCAGATCAGATTTTTTTTCATTCACTTAGATATCTTCCAGATTGACAGCTCTGGATGCAGGGTGGGATGAGAGTTCTGTGTCATAAACTATGGTCACTTAGACTGTAGAAGAAAATAATCAAAATTTATTTCATGTTTGACACAGAACAAGTATCAAGCTAAATTTTTTTATTTTACAATACTAGATCTGAAGTTGCGTGTGAAATGGAAAAGGAAACAGAGAAAGAAGCTTAAAAAATAAAAAGAGGATGCAGGGAGGGGGGAAGGCAGTACTAAAACTGCAGTCTTAGCCTTCTAAACCCTTTTGCTTCTCTGATTGATACTTTTCAATTATACCTTCCCATTTCACTGACATTTGAAATGCTATTTTTTTTTCTAGTGATAACTTCAAATGCTTAAGTTCCAACAGCACCAGCAACCCTGTTTAGCTGTAGTAGTAAATTGGTTCCTTGTACAACATAATGGCAGTGACAGCCTTTTGCTAGGGAAATGAGTTCTCCAATGGGACATGCCTATGATAAGACGTCCGGTTTTGAAATTGTATTTCTCTGTATCAGAATTAAATCTGGACTTTATATTTCTTTGCTGCCACTATTCCGTAGCTGGTCCCTATACAGTACGACCAAAGACTGACAAGTAATGCTTACACAGGAACCCTTTCACTTAAATTGGATTTGTCCTTTTATGTTTCCTCCTATTATTAGCTATTAAAATCTCTCAAACCCTTTTTTAAACAGTGATAGGGTTTGGCAAACCTGAAACTCACTGGCTTGGAGGAGAGAAAAAAAAAAGATATTCTACTATTAAGAGCAGTAATTTCCTTCCCTGGGTAAAATTAACTCGCATTTAGTAAAATACAGTATTGATTCCCTGTGTTATATGGTAAGATATACAGAGTATCTTCATTGTGTTGAGAAAGGTCAGGATTTGAATCTATTATATTGGCACAGCTAAAGGCCTTTTAAAAAGGATACCAAAGAAAACACAAATCAGTGCCACTCCTGGGTACCTTTAGAAAATCCAAGCCTTCTTTCTTCTGGCTGTCATATTGCATTTCTTAGAGTCTTTAATGGTTAAAACAAAAGTAATGTGCCTCCTGTGATGCTTGATTTGCATTGGTACCTGACAGTACCATAAGTGTGTGCACTTAGTGTATTATTAGTACGAGCTGTAATGGAACAGCACAATGGAGGTCACTAGGAGATCATCAGTATATATAATTTCATTTTAACCTTAGGTTTACATTATCACTTAAATAACAAAATAATAATCAGTCTGTGGGAAAGGGCAATTCTTTTTCCATTTCTTACAGTAAAAAATTAACTCAATGTGATCCCTATATTGGTCTCAATACTGATACCAATTTCATCCTATTTTCCATCAAAGAAACACTCCTGGCAAACTTATGAGAGAAACTGCTTGGAACTACAGAGATGTTTACAAAAAAGAAAGTTTTGATTTCAGCAATGTCCTCTGACTTATTTCTGATTTCGTGTCAGCATGAGATGTATTCACAGTAGAAAATACAAACAAGAATGCTTTTTGACTAAGAGGCACATATCTTGAAAAGGTTGTTGGACTTGTACATATAGAGATTATCTATATAGCATTTATGTCTGATCTGGGAATTTGACAATTTTTTGCCTTCAGTTGCCATCAGAGATTAATAACAGTGGTCAAGATGATATTTTTCCTTGCTATGGTAGAGGTTCCATTGCACCTATTAAATGATTACATTCTATTTTATTTTATTTTGTTGAATGATTAAATTTACTGTATAAGAAGGATTTGGACCTTTAATTGCTAATCTTTTTACTTTTTAAAAAAATTGACCAAAAATTGACCTAAAATTTGAATTTGAAAAAATTTACAGCCTCTGTCTGGGTTTTTAAAATGTCATTAATAATCAGAAATGTTGAATACAGAAGGGCAAGTTAAATCCTGTCATTGAAACAGCAAACAGCTTTAGTCAAATGTATTGGCACAGAATTAAAAATGCATCAAGCATGTATTTGTCTTCTCGATGGGAAGCCCTTATTAATAGTTTGAAGAGTAGAAAGCTTAGCCTTATGCAACAAGCGCTGTAGTAGGTTGTTGTTTTTTTTTAAAATATATTTTAATGTGTGAAATTGCAGGATGCCAAGGTTGCCATTAAAGCTCCTCTCTTATTCCAGTAATTTTCCCACTTAGATTCATTCTTTCCTTTCACAAAAAAGCACTTCATAGTGGTCACAGCAGAAATGCAGTGATACTGAGCAGAGTGCAAGGTTAATTACTACTCCACTGTCAAAATATTGGACATAACTACAAGGACATGAGTCAGCTCACTTCTCTGAGAAATCTCCCCCTTTCTCTCTTGTGAGCAGGGATTTTCTACGGAAGTGTATGTGCTTTATTCAGAATTTTAGTAGAAATGATTTATAGACAGGCTATTTTAGAAGAACCCACTTTTTTTAATTCTGACCCAGCACAGAAGAGTAGCACAAACACATAAAAAAGGTTGTATTCTCTATAGGCCTGTGGACATGGCTCCTACATCAGGGACCCCTTTGAAAACAAATCAGGTGAATTGTCTGTGTTCAAAACTTTGTTTTGGCTTCTGCCTCGACGAATTTAAAAGCAAATGCTTGTCTTCAATGCTGTTACTCTTCCCTATTCATCCATGATGTGGGAGGTTTGACAAACTTGGACAATGGCTTCTTTGTATTTACGAATAAACCATATCTAATTAAATTTTAAAATGAAATTAGGGGAAATCATCAAATCTGTGTGTGGCCTGGCAGGTGCCTCAGTCTCTGTTTACTAGCTGTGGGCTGTCAGGTTGGAGTCCCCTGAAGTCCTTACTGGAAACTTACAAAACAGAGCAAACCTGATTTTGCTATCTCATTCACAAATCTGATCGAACTGCTGTAATAAAGAGTGTGTATGAATCTTTCCTTGGCTTACAATTTCGAGCAAGTGCTCAAGAATGCTTCTTCTATATATGTTGACAGAGTAGCCAAAGGCAAAATCTGACCAACATTGCTCTGGACCTCAGTCTCCTCTTGTGATCCAGCCCACTGATGCCCCTCAGCAGGGTTAAATAACTCTCTTGCTAGGAGGTCAAGATTAGTCCACTCCTATATTTCACCAAGATCATCTTGAGTTGTCATTTCTCCTTTTTGACAGCCAGCTGCTGTCACTTGATCATATTATTGTGATCTTTTGCTGATACTTCCTGGCGAGCATGTTCTTTTCTCTAGCTGTCAGTTCCAGCCCAGACCACTTCCACCACTTGACATAATGGGTGTGAAAGTTTTCCCATAGCAATCTCAGACTTAGAAAGTACTAGTTAGTACAAGTTCTTGTTAGTACTTAGAAAGTTCTTGTTAGTACAAGAACCTAGAAAGCAGATTCTTGTATTAACATCCTTCACCAAACCTCTTAGCTTCGGTCACGGCATAGCTGATCAGGCAATGCAAAAATTTTATATGGGCTATGAGGTCTTCAAAGGCTGCTTTGTATGTTTGTTGAAAAGGAAAGATGTGACCCACTAAGGTGTGTCCAGAGTTCATTTGAACTCTTTATGCAGTTGGAATGGGAAATGGGCTGAATAAATAGAGATGAAGCTGAAGAGAAAACTGAAAGAATAAGTGTGGGAAACGTCTTGTGCTTTGCTTTGCTTTCACACAACACACATGTTGCTACTACTTTTCTAAAATTATTTTTTAAAATGTGCTTATGACATTATAGCGTGAGTGAGAGCAAAGCACTATAAATTAACAATGCACATAAAAATAATTAACAAGCTGACCACACGCCTGCTAATAATCTCAATCAAATTTGCAAATTGCCATTAAAACAAAGACAAAATGAAAACATAAAATCTCCCAAAATCCCTAAATCCACTATAACTCATGATCTTATACACACCTAATACATTTTTCAGCCTGCTTGGAGAACTGAGGCCCTTCAGACAAATGGTGCTGTGAGCAATCTCTTCACCAGTGGTTCTCATTTGGCAGACAACTGACTTGTAAGTCTGTGGGCTTTTACTTTGTCTCCTTTAGCAGAATTTAGTAGTTAGAAAAGTGAGAAACAGGCTGGGTTTTTGAATAGTCTCTAAAGGCCTTGATGAGTTAAAATCAACACCTGAAGTTATGTCCAAAATGAGCATGGCACACACTTATCCTGGTAAGCATATTTATTACATGTTTTTTGGACCAGAAGAGCTTATGTGTGGTGGCACTAAATGGTGCTCCTCTTTGGGTTGTACCTTTTAAAAATCTTCACTGTTTTCCTCATGCTTTATCCCCTTCCTGTTATTAATGGACAACTAAGGTATGGACAACTAAGTAATGTGCCAGTGTCCAGGGCCTGATTTTGTTTTCAAACCTGCCTTACCTGTCTTAATCAGCAGCTTGGATTTTAAATATCTGGTTTTCTGAGTCTCTTCTAGTTGTGTACACATGGCATTTTCTTTTAGTTGAGGTTTATTGTCAAGTGGCTTTTTCTCCCCTGTAAAAAAATCAATACAATTTGAATTTTTCTACCCAGACTGAATCCTTGGTAAATTGTTGTGGATGGTTATTGATTTCTTATATCTGTGAGATTTTTTTTTTAACTAGCATTAAGGTAAACAGAAGTCTTATTGTGTTCATTTTACAGGATAACACTTATCTAGACAAAAGAACACATAAGCACAGGGCTTACCAATAGGTAAGATGCAGCAAGTCACTTCCAATAACACAAAATAAGAAGAACAAAACTTTTCTGTTGCTGAGCAGAATGGGAAGATTGCTTTCTTGTCACAAATTTTGATTGAATTGAGTCTGTGCTGTTGGAACAGGCTTCCTGATAGAACAAGAAACATCACTTAACTATTTCTTACACTGTCATACCCACAGAAAACACAGTAAAGGCAGAAAAGGCCTTAAATGAGGATTACAACTGTTTCCTTACCCCACTGAATCTGGTGAGGGAAAGGATGAGAAATATATCTGTCTTAAAAGACATCAGGTTGATTCTTCCTCTTTAGTTCTAAACTGTTTCCAAAATATAAAGGAGACTCTCCTATTTCACTCTGAAGGCAAGTGGAGCAGCCATTTCTAGAAGCACAATAAAATAGAAAGTTGAGGAGTAGTGCTGAGTTTATGAAGTCTCCACCCACAGAGAAACACACAAATATTTCCAGTGATTTCTGAGGCTTCCAATCTTTGGGATCAAAATCTTTCAAGCAGGCATTGCAATTCCATACTGAGGCACATAGTAGAAGTAATAATAATAATAATAATAGTAATAATAATAACAATAGCTTTGATAAAGTAAAATGAAGGGAAAAATCATGAATTCCATCAGAAAAATTAATGGATAATGTAGGCTTCCTGGGACAAAGAACAGTTCTAGGGAACCTGTGACCCCAGAAGTGACTTGAACATTGTGAACACTGATGATCAGTGGCAAACATTCTGAACTCCAATATTTCTCTTTCAAAAATGTTGATATTTAGCTTTTGTAGGGTATGACAGTTTTAGGGTCATGTCATATACTAGAACTACTGTGGGGAAAATTGGAGTTAATTATTGCTGAATGAAATGGCAAATAATAATGAGAATCCAAAGGACAATGTATTGAAATGTTTGTTGTTTCTTCTTTTTTTTCTTTTCTCTGTCTCTCTTTTTTTTTTTTTTTTTTTTTTTTTTTTTTTTTAGCATTCATTCTTTTCTGCTTCCCTGTGGAGTGTTCAGTTCCTAGGGTGGCCTGAGGAGAGATCAGTGATGCTGTGCTTTGTAGTCTATTACAGCACAGCTGTTCATCAATTAGAATGGAGAAAATAATCCTGCTGTTTTAGAATAGCATGATGTGCCTTCTATGTTATCAGGCAAAATGCAAACTGGATACATGAAACCCATGCAGTGAGGCTGCTAGTGTGAGGGGGAACCTCTGACTCAAAAAAGTTCTCCTTTATTATTCTCATTTTCTCTGCTAGTTTAAAACTATAATTACAAACTTGAGCACCCACTCTACCTTATGAAATGAAGGAGCATCCACAGTTACCCTGCAGGAGCCAGTAGAGCAATTAGTGAATCAGAGGTCAAGAATAAAGCTAAGAAATGTGAATCAATGCTATGCTTATACAGTGTCTGTTTGTACACTGCTTTCTTTCTTTCTTTTTTTTTTCTTCCTTTTCCATCAGGCCTTTTTTTCTTGTAATAGCAGAGGAATGTGTGCTGAAAAGCAGATAGTTAGTGCCACTTTGCCACCATATGCCTTTATATTTGGAAATTTGCATAAACAGCAAAACATTAAAACAGGACTTATAACCCCCCCTCAAAAATAGAAAATATATGCAAAAGTTTCAAGAGGAAACCATGGGAGTTAAGTTAAAAAGCCCCAGCCCTAAATCCCATTAATTGGAAACAGTGTATTTTATTTGTATTCATAACATGTATCTATTATGCAGACTGTCTAGTGTACAGCATACAGTTTTTATGGGGGCTAATGGTCCTGCTCATGGCAATGTTCTGGATTTCTGTTGTAATTCTTAATGTGTGGAGCAGACACCCAGAACAGCAACTGCATTAAAAACCTGAGAGTTGGAGAGAGAGATGGACCATGGTTAAAGCAGAATCAATCCTCTCTGCTCTACCAGAAACACATTGGCACATGCCAGTCCCAGTTGCATTCACACTCAGTCCTTCATGGAAGCAAAAAAATCTACTCTGAGATCCGCTAAATCAGTCCTCAAGGTCTAAAAGAGGTTAAAATTTTCTTCTAAAGTTTGTGTTTTTCCACTCTGATCAATGCCTCTGCAGAGAAGACACGACCCTAGGTATTACAAAGAGGCTGTTTCACACCTGCTTGTGGGCTGGTGCAGCAGGTCTGGCTTGAGGTGTGGGTGAGCAGCTTTGGAAACCCACTGAGACCAGCAGCTGCTGGCACGGGCATGCTCTGGGGTTCTGAGTGGCAGCAAACATTGAGGTTCTACTGTGATTGCTGCTGCCTTTTTCATTGCTTCCTTCCCCTCCGTGCTGCAGTAGGTATCACCAGGGCAGGCTCTCCTCTCCAGCCTGCACCCTTGCCTTCCTGTCTACATACTGACAGAAATAAACAAGAACAACCTGGACAAATTAATTAGGGAGGGGATCACCTCTGCTTGTCACAAGTGGTTAACAGCTTCAGGATATGCTCCGTTCATTGCACTTTGACATGAATTTGAGACACCTATCTCCAGCTCCTGCTTTCAGATGTGGTAAATAAAAGTGGCTCTGCTTCTGAAGAGTGCAAACAGAGAGGTGACTTCAGCCAAGGAAAAGTCTCACTCTGTCTAAATTTTACCTAGAAACAAAATGGAAGATTTTGCTGTTCATACTTAAACCCATTTTGTTGACTGGTCTGAACTATTGTTCTGCCTTAACAATAAGATAATGAGTACTTGGATATGGGCTCTCTTTTAATGAGAAGGTCTCAGAAGGACACCTATGTCAGAGAATATTCCCTTGCCCACAAATACAGGAGCAGGGAGGTCTTTCTGGTTGCAGTGTCTCCTCTCCGGGCTTGTGAATTGGCTTGCAAACCTTTATCATCTTGCACTATTTAGCCTGTGTCAAAATATCTGAATTTTTCCTTTTCTTTCCCATCAGATTCAAATTTGAACTTACCATCTTGTTGCTCTTCACTTGTGGAATTAGACCTGCAGATGCATTTATGGTTTTTCTTGTTTCTTTCTTCTCAGTGCTCCTGCTGTTGCATCTTTCACAAACATTTGTTTTCATTTTCCCTCTAGTAAGACAACACACTCTCTAAAAGCAAGGATACTGGAACAGAGACTGTGCTTTATTCATTTACTTTGGCAATTAAAACGTAGTAAGCTATTTATTATTCATAATGTCTCATGTACTACTGACTATTGCTGTATAGATGCTAAATGTAAGGAAATTGTAATATGAGACCTTAAGTGATACAAGATCTTACTACAGCATTGCTTCTGCTCAGTCTTGGACCAGAAGTGGCTGAAAGGCAGCCATTTTGGGTGCAAATTAGACAGCATATAGATTTATAATGATCATTGGTAATAATAACAATTTTGAATGGTTAATCCATGCAATGTAGTTGTATTACTCTTTCTCTTTTAAAAAATAATCTTTTATTTGCCCTTTTGTGTTGGGGCCTGTGAAGAGAATCCCAGATTTTCAGATGCAGTTGACAAAAAAATCAAAATCGTGGACATGTCTACGATTTTGTTTAGGGGTAATAATTGGCTTGTAAACTGTAAACAGCTACTTGAAAACACATGCATTTCATATAGGCCAGGTTTTGTGTAATCTATAAAATTCTCCATACATCATCTATAGCTTTGGTTTCAGCCATCCAAATCCCTTGTGTCCTCACATAGGACAAATGGTGCTCAGCTGGGCACCATATGCAGACTCAGCTCTTCATTTCCAGCCCATGCTTGATATTGAGACAGTAAAAAGTCAGTGAAGGATTTTGCAACTGCTCTCAGTGTAGCTGGAGTCTCAGCTGTGTATGTGGCAGTTGTGCTTATCTTCCCTTTCTGGGATGGCTCTTGTGTCACCAGTAGTAGTGAGTAAACATGGGAAAGATGAAAAGGGCTAGAAATGATTGCAAATATGGAAACTCTACTTCTAGGTGATTTACGGTGAAACTGCCCAGTGGTTTATGTCCATGGTGATGAAAACACACTTTATTCCTGGTGAAGTTTTTCTAGGATGCTTTTCTTAAAATCTCCACTTGTTTTCTTTTTTGTTCTCAAATTCTGACTGTTCTCTTTGCAGAATTATGATGTAGAGAAAGAAGTAGTTCAGGAAGCCTTTGCTCTTCTGGTGGAATATTGAGGGTGGTGTTATATGCAGGAAGTCTGTATATATTCAAACCTCTGCCTCAATAAACAAAAGAAATTAATGTGTTACCTTAGAATCTCACTCTATTTCTTATACTAAAGTTTATGTAGAAGAGAGAATTAAGGAGAGGATTAATTCACAAATGAAATTAATTTGACAGTCCTGCACTAATTCCAGCTCAAGGTCTGTCAAAGCTGCAGTATAGCAACAGTTCAGCATGACTGGCATCATCTGCTCAGAAAAAGCCCTGCATTGGAATAGCACATTGATTGAACTTCCACATTAAGACACATAACTGAGAAGGATCTGAGAAGAGGAGCGACACTGGTCCCTTCACATGGTACTGGTCCAGCTGTTTTCCTCAGGGAAAAAAATTCCTAGTTAAAATTTGCTAAAGTTTTGTAAAAAGAAAAAATAAAAAGGTCCCTAGGGGTTAAGTAAGATATTTATTAAATATGGAAAGATATACTGGATAAATTGAACAACCAAAAGCCACTGAAATCTTATTAACCAGCTAAAATTTACCAAATAATCCAGAATTCTTCGATTTACAGGCAGGTTTTGAAGAACACTGCAGATCTGGGAGATCTGTGGAGCTCTGAAAACCAAGGATGCCTTTTCATAATTATTTAATGATTGGAGACCAGCATTTAGAAGTGCAAAATACTATTGTATTGCTACAGAGAATGAACATTTACAACACCACTATTAAATGAGCTGTTAAAATAGCTTTATTTGCAGGTAAGACAAACACTTGAAGTACTTAAATTTCATTGTTCTTGTGCTTAAAGTTGAGCTTATGCTTAAGCACTTTCTGCAATCAAGTGAAGGACCTGACCACAAGCTTTTTAAATTCAAGCAATATTTAACCACACACAGAAAGCCAGAAAAATGGCTACCATATGAATATGACACTTACCTCAGGCAATTTGCATCCTCTTGAATGTTGTGAGGCTTGAAAATACATTTTCAGATAACCTACACATACCTGGCTGCTTTTGTGCATGGGACCTGGAGAAAAGGTCTGTGGACCTGTGGTAAACCTGCCCTTGCAACACCCATGTACTTCTGCTGTGGCAGAATCTGTTTTCTTAACAGTTAACCTGTGGTTGAGATGTGGTATATTAATTAAAATATAGAAAATAAAGAAGGTAGAATGTGTGTGTAGATTTGGAGAAATTTGTTATTTATTTGTTACTGTAGGAGACCTCAGCTGTGTTTTTCACCTCAGCGTGGAAGCATTTTGATCAAAAGCCCAGTGCAACAGAGATAAAGAACTTGCACGACAGATACTTTTTGAAATGGAAGAAAAACATGTGGTATTTGTAGCCTGGCAATGTTGAAAAGAAATATGTAAGACTAAAACAAGCAAGTCCAAGTGTGTTTTTTCAGTACATAGATATATACATATATACTTAATTTAATGCAGCAGCTTTGGTTGGTCTATTTCTCATTCCCCCCCTTCCCCCCTTTTTTAAAGCATATAAATTCCAACCATGTTTTGTGTGAAGGGTCTCAGTGCATACTGACATTGTGAGTGTCAGCTCCAGATCACTTTAATCAGAGAGTGGATATGCATGATAAAACGGATAAGGGACTTTAATCAAAAAATCCGCTGGTCTGGAAACGTGACGCACTCCGCCAAACACACTTCATCCCACTTTTCTTGTGCCACTGCCAAGATTTTTATTTCATGAATATGCATTGGACATGATATTACATTAAAATGTGACATTGTTGTGTAGTGGTAGGGATTTAGAATTAGAATAAATAAATAAATAAATAGACTTCTGTAAAGTTTTTGTAATTGAACATTAGTATCATGTTGTGATTTTACATATATTTATTCACCTACTCCCACCCTTTTCTTCTCTCCAAATTTATTTTTGAATTGCATATTGCATTCATTCCTTTCTGCTTAATAAGAAAAACAACAGTAGCAGACAGATGCTTTATTTAACTTTTACCTATAAGCATAATGTATAGAGTTCTCACCAAGGAATTCTATTTTTGCATACAAAATACATGTCTGTGGCTCTGTGGCTGCGGGCATTTTTGCTTCTACAGCCAGAAATTACTCCTTTGCACAGAGCCTACTCCAAAGCCTATTATTCTCTATGCAAAGGCTCCCTCTGAATTTCACAGGGTTTGGATCATGTACCTAATAAACTGAGAAATCCTTTGTTTCCCCCTAATTTTGCTATGTTACTTTGTTTCCTGGAAATTGGTGAGGATTATAAAGCTGATGTATGGAAATTTGCATCATTAAGTCTGTCCTAGTCTCAATTTTAGATTTGTACAGTTTCATGTACTTGGGCCAATCAGCTTTGAGTCAGAACATGTAAGCATTTCTACATCTGTCTCTTTGAAAACCCCCACACCACGGTTTCTGAGAACAGATATCTCAGACAATGTACTTTGAAACACACACCCTAGCATGTGGTGAAGCATTCATCAGACTAAAGATGAATGTGTTTGCTGTTGTACAGTTTCTCTGCCACAAAAACATACAGGATGGCACTTGAGGAAAGCAAACTCATCTAAATGCAGTGGTTTGCATCTGAAAAAAAGCAAGGACCTGGTCCAAGTGTATACAAAACTGTTAAATTCAGTGAAGCTGTGCAGAATTGCACAAAGCGTTTGCCTTTAAGCAGGTGAATATATGTTACTACTACAGTATTGTTGGGTGTCTTTGTGGGAAATCTAGGGTGGATAATGGCTAGGTAGGAGTCACAGAATGGAGTTTCTTTTCCTTCTTGTCCCCTGACCTAGATGCTTGTGGTTAAAGGAGAGAATGATACTGCCCTCCTTTCACTAGTGACTTGAAACCTATAAGTTAAAAGGTGTTGAGCAGTTAGGGAGTTGTTTTTTCTTAAGCTGGGTATAAGAATGGATGTTTTTTATGTGCTAATCGAGGATTGTTGTGTATCAGTTGTTCAGTGAGGACCTCTTCTTGTAATGGATGTATTCTGAGACTAATTTTAATTAAAGCCAAACAAAAAACAGTTGTAATTACCTGACTAATGATCTGGAGCACCTATATTTCATAAGCTGTGTTATTCAAATGTACAGAGGCTGCATGAATCTTGCATGGTGTAGAAGGTTTCTAAGTGATAACCACACTGAGAATGTGGTCTCAGCCATTAGCTGGGCTTCAAACTTTTGAAAGAGAGAATAGTGATTGTTGGCTGAGCTGTTGCTGACAAGGGCGAAAAATATTGAAGATATAATTCAGAGCTCTTTAAACTACTTCTACACTAAAGTTATGGTCATTTCAGATATAATTTCCTTTATGAGACTCAGTTTCACCAGAATTTATACCTGCTGTATATATACATCTTTCACTGGTGAGAGCAGAGAAAGCTTGACGTTCAGTCCCAGATCCTAAACAGAAAAGGAAATCTGCAACTTCAGAAGTTTTAAAAAAATTTATAGGCACTTAGGCTTAGATTTTAGTTCTACCATAGAACTCTGAGCTGGCCAGAGGGTACCAAGGAGTTCTACACTGCCCCTTTCTGCAGAGTTCATTTGATAGTGCTGTGAGGACCAAGAAGGAGAGCAGTAGGGGGACCTGTTTGTCCACTTATTGTCAGTTTGGGGTGTTTTGTGGAACCAGCTGGCCTCAAACCTCATCCTGATGCTTTCCCTATGTTGACCTTGCAAAATTGCCATGGGCAGTAGAGTACAAATTTTCCCCCAGGATCTTACTGTTGTACTTGTGTTGTTCCCTGTCACTGGTAAAAGAATTCTTATGCATCAACAGGACTTAGTGTCCTTCATAACTTCTTTAGAGCTGGACAACCACACGCTTTCTGAAGGGCCTTATGCCTTCATGCTATGATTCTTGACTGCAGAAGGATTTATTTAAATGAAAGGATTTCCATAGTGTTCTTAAAGCCTCAGAGAGCATACTGAGGCCTTACTGACCATACTTTCCCACTCAGTCAATCCTGTAGTTTTTAGTGTCTGTCCTTTTCTCTTTAAAGTGATCCTTTTCTGAAAACAACTTTTTATTCAATGCCCAGCTTTGTATGGTTGTAACCACTGACAGACAAACTCTGCTCGTGGGGCAGGCACAAACTAGGTTTACTGCAACTCCTGTGATTTCTGAACTCACACAACATTGCTTTTCATTAAAAGCCTAATTCAAACTCTTCTCACTACTTTTGTTCAGCTCCTAGAATCTACTACACTCTCAGATAGCTACAACACCATGGTTATAGCAAGTCAAACCTATGCATCCTTTAGGCTGCCCACCTCTTGTATAGACCATGTAACAAGGCAGCTGGAGATGTGGATGAAGTCCTATCCCAGCAGAGCATAAGGAGTGCACTTCTGTGTAGATTTCAAAAAGGAAATCACAGTTATGCCACAATCAAATAGTCCAACAGTTAATAGATTAGAAACATCTAGTATAAAGGAAAATGACTTCAATGGGACAATATCCATGGTCTCGAATTCCTGTAGATTATGGATATGTACTCATAGAAGAGCCTTTAGTAGCTGATAGAGATATCTGCAAAGACAGACTTCAGTCAGAACTGCCTAATGTAAAATGAAACATCCCCAAAGGAAATTACCATTACAAAAACTATTATTTAATATTAAAGGTAATTGTAACACAAGGGCATGACTCATATCTTTGTGTTACAATTAACTTAATATTAAATGATAGTTTTCTGAATGGTAATGAGGGGAAGTTAAACCTGACACTCTGTCCTTAACCCTTGCTACCGTGCCTGACTATTAATATGACTAAGAGGTATCTGTACAGTCTGTCATTTACTCATGTCACCTGTTAGTCATGATGAAGTGTGGGAGGTAGAATTATAATACCAGCTTTTACAATTAATTGGAGAATGCTCATTTGGTGGACTGTTATACAGGATAACTGACCTTTACAACCATCAGACTAGAGAGCTGATGCATTATATTGATAATGAGCACTTTAGTATGTTAGACCATGACAGACTTATAAAGGTTCACAGCCTTAACTTTCTGTACTTCATGCCATCTTCCTAATATTTTTCCTCCAGAGCTTTTTCTGGTTGCTGCACAGTTCCAGCTGGTATCAAAGATGTTTACACAGAAAAGTGAAAGCATGTTTCATGCCATGGTCATGTTTAAAACCTTTGAACATCAGCTTTTCTGTTCTGTAGAGCATGCATTTAGAGTTCCCAACACAGAATTTTGGTGTTAGTTTAGAGGCAGCTTTAGCATCTCTTCAGCATAATATTTATGTTTCTGCATCTCTGTATATTGTATTGCTACTGATAATGCTACTGATAATTGCTACTGATAATGGACAGCTCTGCCTCCTGCACCCCTGCATCTGATTTCTGAATATAATTAACAAGTTAAGGGTAAGGTAGAATGTATGACTTAAGAAAAATAATAAGAAAATCATTATATGATTAGTCAGAATGAATAATTTTGCATTTGGTTTTGCCATGTTAATGGCTACATCATGTCATTCTTTATCATGTCACAACACATGAAATAGCAGAACCACTGCATGCAGTTTATAAAAAAATAAAATTTAAAATTAAAGATATAGACACTCTTTTCTTATCTACTTGTAGCTGTTATTTCAGCTAGAGAACTCATGTTATGAATTCATGTTATTAATTAGCAGGTTGGGATACCTGCAAAAAGCAGATAATTCTGAGATAGCAGCACACAGTCCATGAAAATAGATATCTCGGGATGAACTCAGCTCTAATAACTGGGTCTATGTTTGAAAGCAAGTTTAAATCAGGAAATAGACCTGAAATATATCATCCTGCTCTGTGATGGACCCTGTTTCTAGGGTATAGTACTACTGCTCTAATCTTTCCCTTGGGAAAAAGCATATAGTTTTACCTATAATCATGTTGTAAGCTCTCTAACACAATGCAAAGAGGATTCCACAGCATAGGAGAAAATCTCACCAAGAAGTTCAAATTCCACTTAATATGTAGAGGTGAGAAAATCCATGTGACTCCATTGCCTTTTACAATGAAAAAAGTGGAAGGAAAGCTGCAAAGCAATGAGATATCTCTCCCTTTTGCTGTTAATACCAGCAGATGTATGTGAAACTCTACAAGGACATTTTTTCCCTGTTGGGTGGTCAGCAAGATAATTTTAGCCTGAAGTTGCACAGTGCAAGAGATCCAGGAGACAAGTTCTGGTGTGTCAAGCCATGATGTTGTGCCAGGTCCCCTGGTCCCCCTGAAGCACAACGGTACCAGAAAATGGCTTATTTTCTCTGACAGGCAAACTCTGCCAGTCCAAAGCTGGCATTTTCTAGGAGATGCAGTAGCCCTTTCTCGTGAGCAAACACTGCTGTTCCCTTTCAAGAAGAAGCTTTGTCCTGTTTACAATGCTGCATTGTTTGTAATGACTGGATTGGCTACACATGGGCACAGGAAATAGAAATATGCAGGAATGCCATCCTCTGCCTGCACAGCCACTGGACCAGTGATGAGATATAGGGCAACAGATCAGGTCAAAACTTCATATTTTTTAAGTCCTTAAATGTATATTCAGAGATAGGGAGCTGGCTGTGTGGCAGTTACCCAAACTCTAAAAACCCCATAAATACATATTTACATGACAGATTCACATGAGTTGCTCTGGAGCTCTTGCACAATTTTCAGGTAAGGTTTTTCATAACCTGCAATGTAGTGCAGAGAAAGGGTATTTCCACCTCAGACTGGGTTCATCCTTCAAGAAGCTCTGCCTTTTCGAGGTCATGACTGACTCAAGCCTTGCTAGGATCTCTGGTAATTAGGATCTGGTAGGATCTGGTAGCAGCTGCAGAGACAAAGAAACTAACAGAAGAGCTTTGAGAACCTGCTTTTAGGAGACCATAATCTGCTCACATAAATGCTACTGGAGATTTTGAAACTGATCGATTGTGGCATTCATGCCTTATTTTACTATCTCTAGGCATGCCAACACTTTCAAGCTGGATGTAAGGAACTCACCAGCTTCACCAGTAATGCAGCTAGATCGAGCTCCTTTTGAGTTAAATCTTAATATGCTTGTACTATGTACAGGAAGTGTGTTAGTGTAACATGGGTGACCCAACAATAGCTCTGCATAGAAATGAATTAGTGAACACAAGTGAAAATTTGTTTTGTTTTGCTATTTAAAGACAAACACTGAAGGAGAATGTTAGTCACCTGCTATACAATCGGGGTGTACAACTAACGTCTCTATTATATATTGCACAGAATGAGAGAGGATCACTTATTTATTCCTCTTTTTAATCTTTCCACAAGACTTCAGTGGTTTACAGTAGAATTGATGATATCTATAGTAGACACCGTGGAGAGATGTGTTTCTGATCTGAGGCAGAAGCCAGGTTTCCTCAATGAACAGGTTAGCAGTTACCATGTCTACACATCCCTAGGGATAATCATACTAGACCAGCAAAGTACTTCAGGATCTGCTTACCTTTGAGCATGCAGGCAGACTAATTGACTTAACTGAGATTACATACAGGCTTAAAGTTAGTCGTATGCTTTGCTGGATTTGCCATTAATCCCATGGACTGAAAAATACAGAAGCTTTAGAGAGAACTTGAAGGCCAATGAACCGAGCTGCCTTGAAAGGCCTCCTTTGGAGATAGAAAAGTGATTTTTGAGGGTTTATTTATTTGTTTGTTCATTTATTTGTTTTAAATAAAGGTTCCTGAAGGGGTGGAAAGCTTGGCAAGGGAATGACTGACCTGTGCTTTTAACTGGCATTGCTTAACTGCATCCTGAGCCTTTCCCATCTTGTTCAGAGTACCCACCTTCTTGAATTTGACTTGGCATCTAACTTTACTTGGCATCTTAGTCAATTATTGGGAGTGGTTTACTGTGAATGCTATTGTTTCAGAAGCTGAAACGTACAATGTTGCATTTTGATAGCGGTTAACATCTTAAAAGAGGTATAACTTGCTTTATGTTATGTATATGTCAGTATAAGGTTTGCAATTTTATTACTGAAGCATTATTTCTAATGTTTGGCAAAAAATAGGATAGAGAAGCACTTCAAAAATAAATCTTCTCCTTCTTACACACCATTGTGGAACTAAAAATTATATTATTATTATTATTATTATTATTTTTATTATTTAAGATCAAAAGCAGCTTCAGAGATTCCACATGCTCAAGTATAACGCCAATTTTTGTGGTATAATCGTCATACCCTATTTATAGAGGAGAAACAAACAACAAAATTATTCCTCCCATGTTACATATTTCTGAGGATTTTTTACATCGAGTTATTTCTTAATTTTTTACACTGCCTCTCATGTTGCATTCACGGCCTGGAAAATGTCTTGCACTTCACTTTAAAAATTAGAAAGAAAGATGAATGAAGCAATAACATAACTTTTTTTTTAGTTGTGGAAGTCATGATGGCACTTCTCCAAGAGTAAATATAAGTTTAGTTTTAACTCAACATTACTTCTGCATCCCTTGACATAGTAGTATTATTCTGATTATATTATTTTATAGCAATATTCTGAGTTTTTCCTGACATGCCACTAGTTCACACATGTTCACTAGCATTGTGTGAAAGCAATGCAATTTGTGGGATCTACACAAATACAGGAGAACCGAGCAGTGAGATACCTAAAGCTTTGGTCATCCAAGGGACTGCAGGACCTCATATGGGGTGGAGATCATAGCTGATTCACAACTAATTTTTGTTTTGCTTTGGCAATATGAAGTGCATTGCTCCAATTTATGGATGTCATATTTTGTTCCAAAAAATAAGCCTAAAGGGTTTGGTTCCTCATCCTTTACCAGGATGTGCAGTTGGCTCCAACACTCAGCTTTATCTCACTTTGCTGATTTGGCTTTGATTACAACTTACAGGGTCTCTTCTCCTTTTTCAGAATGAGGTGAAAAGCCTCAAGAAGTGTCCATGGCTTGAAAATTAAACAAGCCTTGATTCACCTCTGCTGTTTGCTTAGGGTAAGTTCTGTGGCAATATAAATGAGCAATGAATATTTCTGTCCTGTAGAAATTGTGCTGTTTCCTAGGTCCACAGCATTAAGAAAATTACAAACTGTCATTTTTTATCATAGAGTAGGCAAAAATTACCTGGAATGTATTAATTTTGGAGATTCTTTGAAAACAAAACATGTTCCTTCCTTTTCGCTTTCTTTATTTTCCCATTTTCCCTTTCCTTCTTTTCATGCTAATACAACTTACTGGTTCATCCAGCCCTGGAGAGCCCTGCAGATAATTTACTCTTAATTTTGAAGGTGTAATCAGACCTATTGCTTGAAGGATGCTTCAAGTGCTAGATGTACTTAGCTATTTTTTTTGTTTCAACAGTACATAAAGAAGACGCCTGTGTATTTTCTGTTTGTTTGGTAGATGTGATAGAAAACCCAGTGTGCAAGAGAAGGGGGAACTTCTCAATAGATACTACATTGAAAATGATTCTGAACAAGCTCTGTCTTTTGAGTTTTACATCACTGTCTTGCAATATTATGTAGAAAATTAAAAAATATAGCCCAGCATATTAAAAAGTCATAGTACTTAGGGGTCCTGTTTTCATTTCCAGTAGCCTGACACACAGAGAATATCTCAGTAATGGTATTCTGATTTATCTGCTGTCTATTAATGTTCTTCTTGCTGGTATTCCCCTTTATTCAAGTTGGGTTTTTTGCATTCCACCTGTTGATATCCAAGCAACTGGGGCAGTGTCAAAGCAAGTCCTGGTATTTTTGCAGTCTGCGACTTAATTTGTATTATTCACTGAGCTTTACTAAAAAGAAAATTAGAATACCATCTAACTGCAAAAGATGAATTTCTCATTATTTTAGAGCAATGTTTACCACAGCAATTTGAGAAACCATCAAACATATTCAAGCCAGTAAGTGTGTGATGCAGATTCTGTATATCTTCAGGTTTAAGTCAACGAGTCAGATTTCCCATAAAAAATAACAACCCAGCACCTCTTCCCCATGTCATCTGCATGTCTTGTCAATGAGATAGAGTATCTGATGGTGTTCTTCTTGCCATCTCTTCTGCATGTCTCATGGCAGGCTCTCTGGGTACTATCAGTGAGCAGGTTCAGATGGTTACGTTTTCAGCTCCCTGCAAGTTTCCCACTGTAAATGCTGGTGTAATGATAAAACAATGGTGGGTGGCCTTTCTCACCCCTGGGAAATTTTGCTTGCATTTGATATTTAGTCATTCGTAACAGCACCAGTGCAAACTCAGCATGGAGGTGGGGAAAATATATATTTAAGTAGATCTTGTCTCTTTGAAGCCAATAGTATCTGTTTGGTTTTGCTTTTTCACTCCTTGTAGTTCACAGGAGAACAAGAACAGAGGAGAGATAGTGATTTTTTCCATCACTGATGGAAAGTCAAGAACATTTCATCAACACAGAGAAGGTCTGATTGAATGAATATTTAAAGATGGGTTTTTATCTATTTGAGAGAAGATAAGGGGAGCTATAAATGGTAGAATATCCAGGCTTCAACCCTGGCTGCTCTGCCACTTGGTGACATGCTCCTGAGTGTAATTTCATTAAGGCATGTAGACAGGCTGGAGCATGACCCCTAACACCATGCCCTCCTGTGTGTTTCTAGTCTAACACCAGCACATGAAGCAGGACTCCAGGTTAACCCAGGGCTCCAACAAGGGCAGCCATATCAAGGGTGAAGCCATGGGAGCCTTAGTGGTGTGTGCTGAGGGTCTTGATCCACTCATTGCCTTTGTCTGCCCATTCCTCCCACCCGTGTGACAAGGAGAGGGGTTGCACAAACTCCTGCAGTGCTGGCAGGTAGAGCAATGCGTATCTGTCATCAGGCTTGAGTGAGCAGAAAGATTCCCCACGAAGTTGAATGAGCCTGTGTGATCTTTGATGCCTGCTGGTGTGAACATTTCTCAGACTTTGAAGTTCTAGCACCATCCAGGCAGAAAACAGTATGGAAGTGTTAGTGACCATCACTCTCACAAGGGGCGGGTGGAAGGAATGGCTTGTCCTCCTGTATTACCACAGAAGGCTTCTCCTCTTAGATAGCTTGCTCATTTATATCTGGGGTTGGAAAATGCAAGCCAAAATCAAATCTGCATTAAAAGAATTTTGTGGGCTGTAAGAATCATAAGGGTAACTACTTCACAAAATACTGTCCACTGAGGCATATATTTAAAAGGTTAGATAAAATATCTCCTAGCCATTTTTTCCAGTTCTTTTCTTTTTATAGTCCACTGCAAAACAACAATAGATAAAAAGACTGTATATAATGCATGTATATTTTGTTGGGTTTTTTTACCTTTCCCAAAGGAGTCTCTGTGCTTCCCACACTAATTGTAGGTTTTTCTGAAAATGCAGCATGAATCATTTATAAATAAAAAGACTTTAAAATCCCTAAAAGACTCCCTGAGGTATTCAGTATTTCAGCATAAAATAACTGTTAAATGGAGTTACTCTGAATTAGCTTTTACTGGAAAGTGGTGAAAATAAAGTTTTCTTTTCACTGTGAATGTGCAATAATTCTTTTACACAGCTACCCAGGGTAATTGACAAGTGATTTTCATAATTCAGGTTTTAGCAAAGAAATCATCTGAAGTGGCTAACATTAAATGAACGGAGCTGCTATTAAAATATAGCTTTCAAGAGAAACTGCATGAGATGTCAGAACCAGGGGCTCTGTGTTAAGACCTTAAAAAATAATTCAGGCTATAAAGTAAAAACACATACATTCAAGCTCAACAATAAATTCATACATACATCCTCACACACGCATACACACACTTAAAATAATAAAGTATTTTTCATCTTTCTCTTAAAATCCTGTGATTATTTTAGTGCACAGAGAACCCTAGAAAGTCACGGCACTCAGAAAAGGTAACTGATTTGCATGACTCCTTTGGACTTCATAACCTTGACTGTCCATACCCACTGTACAATCAGAGGTCACATTTGATCTCTGTGTGTAAAATTATGCAGAGGAAGCTTCCTCAACACTTTGTAGTTGATTGACAAATTGGTCTGTCACTCAAATGCTCCTTCAACTTATCGTGAGCAGTAAAGAAAATTATCTGTTCTGTGCATATGTGAGAAAAAGCCTGTTCATTAACCTCTAGTCTGCTGAAGCTGTGGAACATATAATGCTTAGAAGAATATGTACTATATAGGAAAAGTATGCAAAAAGATACAGGTGTGTGTATATTTGTGTGTATATATTCATGTGTATAACATATAAAACTGTCTCTCTATAAGAGAGCAGTCTGTATGATACATACATATTTCATATGTATATGTACATATTACACCAGTTTCCACAGAGAATTTTAGGCACGCTTTTTCATGAATTTTGTACAGCATGGTAATTACAGACAGGCAGACACCTCTGAGATGATTCTTACAAATATTTGTTAGAGCAGGCTTCATAATCTAAGATGCCTGTGACTATTATCCCTCAGATATTCTGCCTACACTGTACCTCTCAGATGCTGGGCTATTTACAAACATTGCTGTATCACAGTGCAAGGATTTAAAAGCAACTGACAGTAAAGGTAGGGCCTAATTTACTTCAAGTGTTAAGCAGAGGCAACTCAGACAGATTTAGTAAAGCTATACCTGTTTATCTCAGCAGCAAATTTAGTTTTACATACCATGGAATACTCATCTGGCACCCAGTTGCTTCAGCTTAGGGAAATATTTGCAAGTCATATATATGTATGTCTTTTTTGCTAACTACTAGTCAGTGTACTTTTATTTATCTGTCTGATCTAGGTGAGAAAAGCTAATTTCTTTAGGAATTTGTCTCTAAGTTCTCTGTGTAGCTGAACCTCAACTAACGATATATAGACAAAAATCTGAAGCTACGAGATGAGGACACTTCTGTGTCTTGCTGGACTTTTTTTTTTCCCACTATAAGTACAGGTACCAGAGAGTAGTCCTGATGCAAACTCTCCTAGCTCAAACTTTGTGAATGTTCTGATCACAGCACAGCTGTGACTTGCCAGCTTCTGACTCACCCCTGGCAGTGAGGAAACATGCCAGGTCAAACCTGGAGAGTGTGTCTGCCCTCTTGACAAGATCAGAGAAGTTTTGAGTAAGGTATTTGCTTCAAATCTAGGTTCTTAAGTGACACAAACCTAAAAAAATCCCACAAACATAAATCTCCACAATTGGTGTTAACATAATTTTTTCCAATAAAAAGTTTTCCTTCTACTATTTAGTAATTTTTCTTTGCCAGTGGCTGACTAGCTTGAAGTCTTTGAAACACTGAGCTTTCTATAAAATCCAAATAATTCTCTGTAAATCAAAGTACTTGGCATGCTTGCTGCAAAGCCTGAAGCTTTTTTTTTTTTAAGGTAATCTCTAGAAAGTAGTTTGTACTCATGTTTTCACAGTGATTAAATATGCAAAGTAATTTTCATGATTATCACCCCGTTCTGAACCAAATCAGATGCGGCTATGCTTCTCTTTGTACAAAGCCAGTTATTGGATCAGATTCCAAAACAAATCCCCTGAATTTGGCGGATCATCATTTTAAAAGGGGGCTTGTTAAGGTAATGATTAAATTAAACCACCCCTTTAAGAATATTTAGATCTGGTCCGCCAAGCGGAACGGTCTAATGGTTTTTAAATTAGAAGCTGCGAATGCTAGTGAATTTCTTTTGTGGGTCAAGTGGGTATTAACAAATGCTAAGACTGTTCTCTCTTTTGTCATCACCTTGAAATCTGCAAAGAAAAATGAAGAGTGGGAAAGACACAAGGAGAGAAACACTGTTGGTATTTTAACATCAGTAATTTTAAACCAAGGGCAGCCTCAGATTTACAAGGTTGGATAGGAGAAGGTATAAGATGATGTTGCTAGTAATCTCTTTATACCTTGCTCTTGAGAAAGAGACTGGAGCTCAAATCTTCAAGGAAGTGGAGAACCCAAGCGCATTCAATTCTGGCAGTCATAAGCTATTGCAGAGGTGTAATAGCCTGCTAACCACAGAAGCGTGGATAACAACCCCTACCTGTGGCTTCCAGATTTCTTAACCCTGTCAATTTTAAATGTGCTTTTTAGCCTCAGATGCTGCTGGGAATTTGTGGCTGGGAGAGACAGTTGTTTCCTTGTGTGGAGAGGATGGCTGGATCCTTTCCAAAGCCAGAGACTTCAGTTTCTCTTTTTGATACCCTAGGCAAACTGTTTGTCACTAGTGTTTTACATCCCTCAGTACTACCTAATACTGGAGTTCTGTGAATATTGGATTTATGGGGCATAACAATCTCCCTGGTGGGAGGAAATCCACATTAAAATATAAATCTGTCAAGTCAGGTCAAGTCACAGCTAACAAAATACCAATGCTGATATTCTCTCCTTAGTCCCTGCTTCAGTCGTATGTAGGTTTCTGAAAATGGCACCACTTGGGCCAAATTTTTCCTGTACTGAAGTGGCTTAAAAGAAAAATGTTGGTTAGGGGCAGAGGTGAAATTTGAGTTTCTTTGAGAAAAGTCAGGAGAGAAACAGCTTTCTGTGTATTCACACAAAATCCTTGTGACTCTTTTCATTATGAATAGCCTTCTAAGCAAGGGTAGTGGTGGAAAGCTACAGAAAAAAATCTGTAACTGGTGAGGTGCACTTCTGCAGGTGAAAAAGTCAGTTTTCAGTTGACTGAATTATGACCCTTTAGAAATTGCATGCTTTGGACAGTTTGTGTAGGGCTTTTTGCTAAGCTTGTAAAACGTGCAGTCAAGGAGAGACATGCCTTGTGCTTATGTATGAGTTGAGGGGGGGAGAGAGGGCAGAACAAGTTTGCTGTGAAATGAATGGTTTTCTGAACTGACAAAGTGGTTAGGGAAAGCGGCTTACTGAGCTCAGTCCTGGGCTTATTCTCTGCAAAGCAAGTAGGCAAATCAAGCCTAGACTGGTTGGTATGAAGTAGGATTTACAGAAAGAAACACCACTCCAGTGAATCCAGCACACTGCTTTCATTTTGTTATTTGCATCCATCTTACCCCACCTGGAATACTGAATCCAGATTTGGGGCTCTCCACACAAGGAAAACCTGGACCTGTCGGAATGAGTCCGGGGAGAGCCACTGAGCTGGTCAGAGGGCTGGAGCACCTCTGCTGTGAAAATGGGCTGGGAGAGTTGGGGCCGTTCAGCCCGGAGAGGAGAAGGCTCTGATGAGACCTTACAGCACCTCCCAGTACCTAAAGGGGCTGTAAGAGGGCTGGAGAGACACTTTTTACAAGGGCATGTAGTGAAAATAGGACAAGGGGGAATGGCCTTAATGTGAAGGGGGGTAGGTTTAGATTCGGTATTAGGAAGAAATTCTTTACAGTGAGGGTGGAGAGGCAGTTGGAACAGGTTACCCAGAGAGGTTGTGAACTCCTCATCCCTGGAAGTGTTCAAGGCCAGGCTGGATGGGGCTCTGACTAACCTGATCTAGCAGAAAGTTTCCTGGCATAGCAGTGGGATTGGAGCTACATGATCTTTAAGATCCCTTCTAAACCATTCTATGAGTCTGTTCTGTAAGAATTTATCTGTCAGTGGGAGATCATCATCCTGTCACAGCATTTTAATACACTGAAATCTTCTATTCTAAAAATTCCAGTAAAATGCTGATAAGAAGTTTGTAACTATAACAAAAATAATTTGGGGACTATTACTGTTTAACACCTGAGAACACAAAAAACCCACCCCATAAACTCACCTACCCACTCACTCACCCAACGAAAAAAATCCAACAAACATTATTCAGTGTTGTTAAACCATTTAAAGTCTGCTCCTTGCATCTAGACATGGCAATACATGTGGTCAGTTATTTATAACCTTCCATATCCTATGCAGACATTTGCATTAAAGCAAACAAAATATTTTACTGCATATCACACTCAAGATGCCAGCAAGGCTGATCAGATTCTAATTTGCATGTATGTTTGTATAATAGACATTAAGCCTTTGGTTCATATTGCCACGTGTAATTATTTTGGTCAAGAAACTATTACAGTGCAAAATATTAAATGGAAACTAATGTTATTAATATTAAATTTCACATACTTTTTTTTCTTTTTTGAAGCAGAGAACTTATTTCTCTACCTCTAAAAAGACTTTTGACTTTTTGTAAATGTGATTTTGACTCAGGAAGAATATTTCTAACAACAATAGAAAGGTTGCGATCACGCTGTATAGTCTAATCTGACTCCACAGTGACCAGGTTGTAATGCACTTCCTTCACAAGAAGGCCTAATACATAATTAATGTAAATTCACAGCAGGTTTTTTGTTCTTTCTTTAAGAACACAGGACACTGAGTATTTTAATATCTGTTTGGACTGTTTCCTTATTCCCAACCGTATTTTCCCTAAAATAAAAGTGTTAACAAAGTTATCTCGCAAAGTGTTTGGTGAATAAAACCCTGAAGCAGTTCTACTTTGTACATCATCAGGGCCAAGGTAGTTTGAAAGAGAACCTGAAGTGAAGTTCATTTTCAGATAACAGGTTTTCCCAGTCTGTGTCCACCTTGATCCCCTCTTCTTTGTAACTTTCAGTTTATTGTAGAGGCTATCTGTGAGCAATCACTGGACCCTCGTTCCTGCCTTCACCAAAGGAAAGGTGCGATTGAATCTTGGATTTTGGTTGGGGCTGACAGTTTAAAATTAACTCATCAGTTGGTCCCTATTTTCTAAGGGCAGAGAAGACACTGTATTTCTGGGAAATGGGCTGCATGTTCTGTCAGGCAGAACTCAGTGTTTCAGCAGCACAACTTTAAAAGTGCATACGAGTATTATCTCTGTTTCCAGCAAAAGAAAATGGGACTGAACAAAGCATATTAGTCTAAAATAACTTCATCTTCTCTCCAGTGTTCAGACCTTAAACCTGAGAATCACTCTTTCTTGAAGAGGACACTGAAAAGTGAAGTTATGCTTCAGAATGCCTTTTGGAGCCTGCAGTTTTGGACATGCTGCTGTTGCTTCAGGGCAGTAATGGACAAAGGTATCCCACTCATTCCTAAAACTGCAGACATGGAATGTGTAGCCACAATTATTTGCAGACTGAAATTACTAGAGTAAAGATGGAAAACAGGTTGGGAGTCTGTTTTAAATTCACAAATGTTGTCTCTTAGACATGTTTCTGTAATAAAATTTAAAATTTCATGATAGCATAAAGAAGTAAAATGGATATAAACTCAAAGGAAGAATTTTTGGTTTATTCTATGTTTCAAACATTTGTTTGAGGTTTGAATGTGAATATTTTTAGACCACCAGTATCTCAGCTGCATCTAGCTTTCTCTGCTGAGCTCAAAGGTCAAAGCTCTGCTTTTGGGTTATCTGCAGAGGGGATCTTGACTGCATATTGTGCCCTTGATCCCTGCATAAACCAGCCGTTGACGTCAGCCTGAGTTTCATGTGCAGATTAGAGCTGTGTAAGCTCTTCACAACAAAATCTGAAGTTATGCAAAAGCCTCTACTAGTTTGCAGTTTGAATGTGGAAATAAATTCAGAAGAGGTTTATGTAGAATTTGACTCTCTAGCAAACTTTTGAAGGAAAATTCAAAACTTTTTTTCTCCAGACTAAAAGGATTATTATTATTTTTTTAATGATTAATGCCATGGTTATGCCCCCTGTTTCTATATGCTCTCATGGAAGGCACGTGGATTAAACAAAACAATCAGTGAGAAGCAATGCCTACACTTTTGAATGTCACCAGCATATATGCAAATTTTGAATACAAAGTTTGAACCCCAGAAAACTGGAAGATTAGAAGATGGAGGAATGACATGAACCAAATGACTGAGTCGTGGTTTGCAAACATTCTCCACTCACAACACAACTGACTGGAATCAGACTTTTTCCATCCTGGTCAGGCACTATTCAGAGCAGAACCTGAGGTATATAAAGTTTATATATTAGAAATTACCCACTGGTCTAAGAACTGAAATCAGTAGATGTTGCAGTGCTGAGTGAAAGTCGTAAACCTGAAGGCACAGATCTTTTGTGGCCGATGAGAAAAGGAAATTCTCTCCTAAATATTTATGAAGTAGGGACTCCTTTTGTACAACATTTTTTGTGACTCTTGAGCAGTTTATATTTTGCCTGAAGGGACCAATTTCCAATGTCTGTGGGTGAATTCTTTGAATAGGGAAGTTAGAACTACACACTGAGTAGTTCTCACTACTACGCAGTAGTGTGAGTAGTTCTCACACTACTACAACTTCTATCAAAAGTGTTGCTGATTGTAAATAATGGACATTTAAAAATATTTATAAATATGTATTTAACCAAAGCTGTCATTCTGGTATCTTAGATAATTAATATGCATTGGAGAACTTTCTATTAAAGACTTCTTCCTTTCTTCTTTTTACTTTAAAAAGTGAAGAAGTTAAATGTAAAAAAAAAAAGTTAAAAAAATCAACCCACTGAATAAAGATAGGCTTGGGACATAACCCATAAAAAACAGGACACTGAAACTTCATTACAACTTAAGTCTGGAGAATTTGTTCTGTGAAGCTGATTTTCTTTTTTCTTCTTCTCTTTGACAGCTAGAATTAAAGGACAAAGTGTCAGCTTAATTTTAAATTTCCTGGCTTTGGTCCATTTGTGTTACAGCCTCAATCAGGAAGACATAGTTCTGCTAAGGGTCATTTTATTTTTGGTCCATGGAGGAATGTTCAAGGTGAACTAAAGGGCAAAGCCTTAGGCAGGATGTTACCAGAAATAAGATAGGGACCACATCTGTCCCTTCAGAAACTTCATTGTCATTGGGGTGCTGCCACTGCATGGAGCCAGGGCTGTTATAGGAGCTTCTTGGACTCCTCTAGAACAACTTGTCTTTCTGTTTGCCATTGGTCAGCTCCTCTCATTTTGGCCCAAAAGCCTCTGCCTTGCTTTGGTTGGTTGTGGATCACCATTTTCTGAGACTATGAGTATCTAAAGGTAAGACTTTTTGCTCTTAGAGAACCAAAGGAGCTCTGATCCTAAATGGCGCTTTCCAGTTACTGCACAAATGAAAGTTTAGTGACCATACTTCTTGATGGAGGTGATGTTTGAAAGCTTGGCATGTTATTTGGAAGAGATATTTCTCAACTGTTTCACCTGAAATAGAAATATTTTTTTTGTTATATTAAAGAAATGGCAAAACAGATAATAAAGTAAAAGGAGATTTGGCTTGAGTTCTAAATGCTAGCATACATACTTTTCTGACCTGGATCACCTCTGTCCAGTTTATTGAATAAATTATGGAGAGATTTGGAGCAACATAAATTCCATTGTAACCAAGTAGAGGTTTATAAAATCTGTAAGATCCTTAACTGATTTAGTGTTTGATAACAAACTCAAGTTAATAACAAACAGTTCCCAAATGCCTTCCTACCACAGTGCATGTTTGAAAGCCTTCTGAAATCAATACACAGGAACCCATTGATTTCAGCAGATTTTGCATCATGCTCTAGCTAAATCATAAGATTCAATCATAATTTACTCTATATGCTAAAAAAGAGACATCTTTTTTATTTCCCTGGGCACAAAACAATAATAGAATTTTACTCTGTTATACTACTGAGAGAGTAATACACACGCTGAAAGGTGAATTCTGATCTTTGAAAATAACATTAAGCCAGGGTGTCTTTCACATTTTCATACTGATATGTGATGAAGCACTATCTGCTTCATGTGCAAATGCTAGCATGATGGCACTGAAATTTAGAATGCATATAATTCCTGCTGTACTAAGGCCCTTATGAAAACAGGACTATTTATCTTGTGAGACTGTCCTGGCAAACCAAATCTTAAATATAAGAAATAAATGCTCTTCAATTTTACAAGAGCATTGTGCTTCTGAGCTTTGCATTTTTTCTAAACCTCAGGATAGTGTAAGAAGAACCAGTAATAGGGATGTAAGCTTCCATAGCTTCCATATCAGAGAAGAAATGCACACAACTTTGTAATAAAGGGCAAGGACATTCATTTGACGTGTTGGTTTGCTTTATTATATGGATGGCATCCATGTTTCTATAATTAAACTTTTTTCAGTGCTTCCATTATAAACTTTTTTTCTTGCTGAAGCAAATGCTGGCATGGTCCGTCTGTTTCAGTGTCCTGGAGTGCCTTGTTTTCATGTTTGGCGTTTTGTTTGGAGTTGTTTTTTTTGTTTGTTTTTTGATTTTCTTTTTTCCTTGGGATGTGGTTGATTTTTTTTTATTTTCCTTCATTTTGGAAAGGTTTAGCCTTAGTTCTAAGAATAAAAGTTGTATAAATTTCATGCCTCCTCCGTTTCTGTGTCTGGAGGTGTCATCATACATCATTCTTCTCATTCTTGTAATGGAAAATGTATATTTTTATATAGGTCCTGGACTTAGAATTAGAAAACTAATCTTATATTTTTAGTTTTGACAGAGATTGCCTTGCTGTACTTCTGCACTGATGAGCTTAGCAGGTGTTTCTTCAGCAATGTCTTTCTGTGTCTTGATACTGTGACTCATGAGCTCTGGTGGTACTTGTTGAGGGGACTGAAGTCCCTGATGTCATGGTGGAAAAAGCTGAAGGGTCACTGTGCCTCCTGTGAAAGTACCATGGACCACAGACCCAGTCTGTGCCTCCACAGAACAGAGGCAATAGCTAAAGAACAGACATTTTACATGGGAAGGATGGTAGGCAGGTAGGAACAATAACCTCTTTGATACTTGCCATAAATCACCAGAGCTTATCAGGCAGTGCAGCCTGTAAAATACAGTTTCTTTTTGTCTGTCTTCCCTGCCTAAGTATCTTTTCAGTTTAAGGTAGGAACTGCAAGTATGTGCACATGTGTGTGAATGAGTAGAGAGGGGTTATTTTTAGTTTCCTTGTGTTTCTTACCGAGGTGAAACACAACTGTCAAGCTTGGAGAGACTCACCTGTCCAATGAGTGGTTTACCTAATCCACAAATGTTTAACTTGGAAGTCTGGCACTAAATTTTTTCAGGCATGTAAATCCAATTCTTAACTGCATAAGCACTTTTGAGGTACTTGATCCAAGCCTGAAAATTAGTCCTTGGACCACACCAATATATTTTCTTGGTGTCAGTCCCCTTTTAAGGCTTGGTTCTGTGACGTACAGGTGCAGACAGGCATTCCATGTGCATTGGGAAGGATTGATGCACCAACAGTGAGAATTCAGAGATGTACACACACCTAAGGTACACATCCAGGAGTCACTTTGTATTGTTACACTACTGTGTTCAGTGTTTGCATTTAACATTTTTTAAATGAGAGAAGAGCAAGGAATGAGAAATACAGAGGCTAATGTTTCAGTTGTGTGGTTCTCATAGTTTCACCTATTCATACAGGTTTAAAAGAGAAGTTTCCTACCTCAGACTCATTCTAATGTGCCTTTTGAGAATCCTTTTGAGAATTTTTTCTTGCATTCATCGGTTTGGAACAATGACAATATAAAGTATTCCTGTGTAGATAATACTTTGTGGCAAACTAGAATATATATTTCAGCCAGAAAAGTCGTTGCAATTTCTTCTGCGTTAAAAAAAAAAAAAACCAACAAAAAAGAAAATGAACCTTTCATATACCAGTTGTCATGTTTCAAAAATTTTTTGTGTTACTGTGTTTAGATATGATTAAGATTCCAGATTATCCTACTTGTACTGAGTAAACACACTGCTCCACTGCCAGTCTAGGTTAGTTTTTTTCTCTAGGTTGTTTTTCACTATTTCATTGGATGATTTTTTAAAATAGATTTGTGTCTTCAATGAAAGTCCTTGCTTTCACTAATATAACATTAATTTCTGATTGATCTGTTCTGAGGTGGAGAAATAAGGTCAAAACATATATTGGCATCCTGATGGCTTGAGCTGGTCCTGCCAGCTCCTAATCAGCAGCCAACGTTTCAATTAAGAGGTGAGAGTGAGTGATCTGTGCTGGTTTTGCTACTTATCTCATCTCTGAGGAGCAACATATTTTGCCTTTCTGAAAACAGCTCTGGAGACTCTGTGCTTCAAGTTAATTTTGATCAGTGGCTGATCTCCACCCCATATCTGAAAAGTTCACAAGAGTTCTCAGCACCATCCAAGTGCTTGGAGGTAAAGGTAAGAAACAGAAAATTATCAGAGGAGTAATGCTGATAATATCAGAAGAAGATAGACTGCTGAAGTAGCTAAGATATTATAATCCAAAAAATTGTTATGGGTAATTTTCTTCTCATAACCTGAGGACAAAAACTTTATTACTCTTTAAACTCCAATATTGCACCAATTAAATTTCAGCTTAAGAACCAAGGTTTTCAGTCCACTTTTCATTTCAAAATGTGTCTCCTATTCTTGCTCTCAGAAGTCCCATAAGAACAACTTTTTATTCTTCCTTTTTTTCATCTTCATATTTTCTATAATTAAGAAGCATGAAGGAATATTATGTTACAGAACCTCTGCCCATGAGCTTTTGGTTTTGCAAAAGCACATACTTAAAATCATACTTTTTTCACACAAAAAATAATATATTTTGAAAAAGAAGGGAAAGAAACTTCAAGCCCTTTTATTTTTCTCTTGCTGCATTTAACTTTTCTACCTCACAGCTCAGATTGCTTTTTTTAATCAAAGCAGTAATGGAAGAACAGTCCTTATACTCAAATGCAATCACATTTAATCATATTTAATATCCTTATTTCTCAGCTGATCAGACTTTAAAAAATTTGATTGCTTTAGTTTGATTTAAAACTTAAGGTAGGTCAAACCCAATAAAAAAGGTATATTTTTTGTTGTTAGTGTATTCCAATTGTGTGGTTTCTTAATGTGCTCGAGCTTTTGGCTCTTGTATTGCTGGAAAAATGATTTCTGAGCACCCTCTCAGTGGAAACGAGCAGAAAATAAAATGATAAAATTTTAGCCAAACATGATACATTTTTTATAAGAAAGAATAAATTGATTTGATGATACAATAATCTTTGTCCTACAAGAGAAAGACTTTGATTTAGTCTGAATATTTAGAGGATATTTTGTTATCCTCTTCTGGTTTCCTCAAACTTGTTTCACAAATAGGTTCAGTGGAATAGGTTTCTGAGTGTTTTACTCCATATTAAATCCAAAATAGTTCCAGTTGACACTGAAATCTCCCATCTCTGTCTGCAGTCTTCATTTTCAGTCTGTAAACAGACCACTGTAGCCGAGGTTATTGCCTTTGCTGCAATTTTCCGGTAAGTTCCAGAACATAACCTAACACACAAAATGCTTGCTTCCTACTTCTATTAGTGTAAAGGTAAACTGTGTGCTGAGTAGATCAGACTTTATTTTCATGGTCTGTACCTGGTTTCCTTTGATTTCAAACCAGATTCTTCACTTCATATGGGAGCACACTAGCTGAAAGTTTCTGTTTGTGGCCACCAATCATGATGCTGAAACATTCCCAAAGACTATATGATTTAGGAGCAAAACTTTAGGGATCCATTTGACCTGTAAACAAATACTCCCTTGAAATCTTCTGAGTGCTTATTGTATGTCAGTTTTTATTCCATGAGAATGAATAGAGCAATTATGCTTTCATATAGATTGAGACTGCAGAATATGGTAAAATTTGATCCTCCCTGTCCAGCTACATACATAAAATTTGCTAAGCCACAGACGAAATGAATGAATGAAACTAATGAAATGTTCCATTCCTTGTTAATTTGATGCATGTGTTCTGGGTGGGTGAGAAGGAACAGAGCAGGAAAGGGCAGGCTTGTGCCAAAGTTCAGGGTCAAGTCACTATGGAGTTTTAGCACAATCTTGGAGATTAATCTCTGGATTTCTGGAGCTGTTAGACCATGATGATTTGATAGGCATATGTAAACTGTAGGAAAGTTCCTTCTGAGATATATCTTAGCAGCAGTGAGAGGTAATCAGAAAGTATGCATGTTGTCTGTGTTGACATCATGGTTCAGTCTTATAAAGATTATAATTTCATTAATTTATCATCAAGGTGAATGTATAAAATGATGGACACTGCTTGTGAGTCTGATATGCCTCAGAATAAAGCTTTGTAGTTTCAAGGTCGCATTAACACAGTTTTATTGCTACTTACTTCAGTGAAGACCTATTATCTGAAGAGCAGATATTACCTTCTGTGAAATTCATTATATGTGCTAAATAAAAAAAAAAAACAAAACAACAACCAAAAAGAGAGACTGCAGCCCCCACTTGGCAAGTAATACTAGCCATATAATCTATTCCTTGTTACTGCTGGTGTATCTGTACCCAGCTCTGCCACAGCACCTGTGAGACAAAGTGTAGAGTGTAAAATGCAAGACACGGGAGTGCATTTGTGAGCCTGCAATGTGGCTTTTCTGTAGTGATTTTCATTATGTCCCCTGTGTTCACAACTTGTCCAGTTGTGGGGCATTACAAATAATGCAATTTAAAAAAGAAATACTAGTACACAATGTTCCATCTGGTTAGCAGTACTACCTTACATTGTTCAGTCTGATGTTTCACTCTGTGTTTGAGTTCATTTTAATAGCAAAAAATATTGTGTGAGACTGCTGTATAGATACAATATACTTCTTGAGAGGTAGATGAGTTTTGAAGGTAATGTGAAATGATTCTATCATAACTTGCAATGTACTCTGGGAGGGGAGGAATTGCATTGATATAAGATGATGATTTAGGTTTTGGCAGACATTGAGTAACAGTTACCATGCATTTTGCCTCCAAATTCTCCTAATTCAACTTAATAAGCAAATCATGTTTTCTCTCTGCTTTCCTGATCATCCTCCATTAACCTGCAGTCTTTGATAAATATGCATTGCTTCATAATGTTGCATAAACATTTTTTAGAAGGCAAATAGAGAGTAAACAAAACCCAAGTTAAAATGATATTAAAGACTTTGATGGCTTATTAATCATTTATACAAAGCTTATTAATCAAATGGATACTTTAAAACAAAATGCTTTCTCCCAAAATCAGAGAACAGAGGCAATGCTGGCCTTTCCTCTATTATGAGGTGAAGGCTGGCAGGAGGCAATTCTCCATCATCTGTAACTCACTCTTAAAAGTTCAGACTCCAGGAACATCCCCATACTAATTCACTGTCCCTGTCTACATGTGAATCGGATTCAAGGGCTTTGTGTGCTCCTGGTGAAAAAGTCACCATATACAAAAGCCTGCCTATCTCCTCCATCAGAGTTTTCTTCCTCTTTCCTTGGTCTTTCATTTACTGATAATTTTTTCTATATCTCTGTCAAATCTCTGGTGAATAAATGAACAGTGTTACCTTTACTTTGTGTGTCCAAGAACTAATTGATTTGAAAAACACAAAGAATCTCCCTTCCCCAAATCAGCTTTCCTCTGCTAGAGGTTTCATCACCGCAAGCAAGAGCACAGCATTACAAGTCACTTTTTCAGTCCTCATGACAATTGAGTGTCAGGCTGGGACATGGCAATGGACACTGGAGGCTGGGGAGAAACCTCTGACAGCAGAACTACTCATGATGAAGAAGAAGTCTTGTGTCCCAGCTGAATGGAAATCTTTGGAGAAAGGTGGATATTGGCAGCTAGGAGTGTAAGGACAGTATAACTGGTAGACCTTCTGCAATGAATCTGAAAAGATAAAATGGCTGCTATTTGTAAAATTATACTTGATGGGCTGGTTATTGTGTTAAATTGAACTTCTACAGAGAGAAGCTGCGGTTCAGTATCACTGTGCATTTGGGCCACAATGGTAAAGGAGTTGGGTCCCTAAAGATGTGGAATCAGAGTGTAACTCTTAGGTCCTGTATCAGATCTGTAGTAAGTGTGCTCTTAATCAAGCCATTCTGATTAATGTATTCTTAAAATAAGATGGGAAATTCTGGGTAATTTGAAATCAATAGCAATCTAATGTTGACTTTGTAAAGGCCAAGATTTTACCTGTAATTTAAACAAGGGAGGTCATATTTTGGCATGTGTTAACCTTGTCATGTTGAAGCATAATTTCTTCCTAAGTGTTTAACTTGCCTGGCTGAACATGACTTAGAGGATACACAGCCTGCTCCACATTTAAACATGTTAGCTGGACCATGTTAAAATTCACTCTTTAATTCCTAGTCTAGACAAAGTCACACTCTACAGGAGAAGGAAGAAACTGTCTACAATCTGGGTGATTAATGGGCTGAAAGCAGATGTGAGATATAAAAGAGTTTGTAAGCCTCCTTTACTACCTGGAGGTAAAGTTTGGCTGTCACAGGCAAGAGAAACGGGATAAATTTCAAAGAAGGCTGGAACTGCAGCCAAAATACATTAAATGATTACACGGCCAGGACTTACTTTGATCACACCTCAAAAGTAAAACAAACACAAGCATGAAGAAGAAAGGTTCTTTTCCCCCCAAAATAGCTCAAAAGGATGAATTCATTAAAGAAAAACAAGCACTCTAGGGCAACAGCAGCAAACATGTTGTGGTGTTTTAAATCCCTCAGCCCCACATTAAGGGTGAATGTGACTCCACTCAGGTCAGTGGCCTAACCCTGCAACTTCCCTTGATCCCCTGGGAGAGATGGGGGTGGTTGTGAACCTCTGCATACCTGTGAGCTCCTGGAAAGAGAGCACAGCCTTGCTAGTGCACTCTGTGCAGGCTGGCATTCATGTAACCTGACACAGAAATCATCAAACAGCTGGAAACCAGAGCCAATGGAAAAAAAGAACCAAAGTACCAAGAAAGAAAATGGAATAATACCAACGTACATGGACAAACAGCTGCGAGTCGCAGAGTTGCATAATCTGGTGTCATCATTTCCATTTGAAATACAGAAAATTAGAGAAGGGAGATATCAAATAGTTTATTCAGGTCATCCAGATGGTGAAAGGTAAAAATCTCTGTTTCAATCTGTTGCTGTCTTATAAATATCTACTAGAGAAGAATGAGGAAAAGTATATTAATATATATTCTGGTTTGGAATAGTCTGCTCTCAAAGGAGCAGCCAGCGTAATGAACAAAGTATATTCTCTCCTTGTGGCTGGAGTTTAGTCAAGATAATTTTGCAATTAGGAAGGCAAGGTAGCTTGTCTTCTTGTTTAGGTAGTTTAATCCCTTAGACTGGATAATGACCTGTCTGAAAAAAAAAAATCAGATTTTAATATCATTTCAGTTTTATAGTCTTGCTCTGTGTGATTTGTTATACGAAGCAGTCAGGCTCCATGGGTATATATAGTTTATAGCAGATATTTTTGTTCAAGACCACATATGATAATATTTGGCACTTTATACTTTCAAACTCTACAGATTTTAAGTAACTTTATAATTGTGAGACATGCAAAAGACCACAATCCCATTTCCCTACCCTATCTTTCCTGATTATGTACAGCTCAAAGGAAGGCAGCATCACTGTGTAGCTTGCATTCAAGAGACTGAGCAGATGAATTTGCAGGGTCCTGTGTCTTGTGTAGTTTTACCCATCTGTAAACTGATGAAAATTCTACCAAGGGACAAAGTGGGATCTCCAGATTATCTCATTCTTATCTGTGGAGTCTCTATATTCTTTTATATACCAAATACAGTCTCAGACCCTCAGTTTACCTATACTCAGAAAGGTGGGGTGACATATTGGCTCTGTCTAAAAATATTTGAGGGTTAAGGCTGCAAAATTTGTTTTACAATACCCTGCATTACATAGGGCTGATTTGTAATTTATAGTAGATATCCTCATGTGTTTGGGGGTGGGGGGGTGGGAGGGACAGAAATACTCTAAAATCTTAGAGAGAAAACATATAAAGAAGTTCAGTTTATGTAAATGATTTATTGAAAAGTTAGGCTGGCTGATATTGTTTATTTATTGTTAATATTGCTAGCAAAAGCTCTAACAAAATAAAAATGTACAAGCAAAAAATTCCTTCTATCATGATATTGAACTGTACACACTCTAGGAGCTTTATTTCTGGCATGTTAGGACCAGGAAAACTTTTCATGTACAGGCTAGGTCTACAAACACACTTTAAGTAATTCCAGCAGCTGTAAGTGTATCTAATTTGAAAAATATTGTTCTGATAATATGTCAACAAATAAACGAAAATCGAACTGAACCTGGAAAAAAACCCAAACACTTTCTTCTTTTTTATTTTTTACATAAAAGAAAATTTCTGATATCAGAAGTAACAATAAAGAATGGTTTCAATAAGCAATACAAGCATTGCTATTTTTTAAAATTTATTTTTATGTTTCAAGTCTTATTTTACACATTTTGTTTTTAAAAAGGAAAAATACCATATAATTACTGTCACACTTTTTCTAGCACTTCCTTCAACTTTTATGGTAATAAGTAATGACAGCCTCAGTTCCTCTGTCAAGGGAAAGGGTGAAGTCTTCATTTACTTCTAGTGTAATAGATTAAACTGGGGAATCCATTTTAGTCAGGGAAGAGTGGATGTTGGTGAAGTTATGAGCTTACTGCACCTTTTAAAATGAAATATTTAAACAAGTGGAACCTTACGTGGTTGATGCATTAAGCTGACATAGGATGTAAATCAAACAACACCTAAATGTCCTTTAACAAAGTCAATTATATTATATAAGCGTAGCAGAGATGGAACTCCTTTATCCTGTGCATGTGTCAGTTTCTCCTCCTAAGATAAAAACATTTCCACAGATGCAAAATATCATTTATAACTGCTCAGTATTGTGCTATAAACTTGAAAGAAAATTAAACAAAAATGTATTCTTTATTAATATTATTGTGAAATGGTGTTTCATAATCGAAACATCTAGTGGAAGCATCTACTCAGTTCCTGAAATCATCTCTATTAGATTATGTAGATACCATCTAAGAAAATACTTCTAAACTTAATCTGTCAAGACTTCAAAGAGTCTATAAGCAAATACTTAGATTTGCATTAGATTTTTGACTTTGAAATCCATTATTGTAAGTTCCTTGCTGACTTTGATGTGCTGCCTTTACACCTCCTCTCTGAGAAAGGAAGTGTAAAGGCAGCACATTAGTTTATAGATGTTCACAGACTGTTTTTCGGATAAGGCCATTTAAATCTCTTCTGAAGGTCAATCCCAGCTCTTATCATTCAAGAAGTAATAATAACAGAGAAAGTCTGCCTAGACTAAGGACTGCTTTAAAACACAAAATAGCAGGGGTGGAATGAACTTACTTAACTCTTGACCTAGCACAATATCAGCATTCTAGTGTTTTGCTGCGACAATGCCCTGCTAAGGCATAGTGTGAAATTTCAATATAGGTGTATGGAATTAAATGATTAAGGAGAACAAGAGGTTGCAGGTGTTTACAGCTGGAATATTTTTTACTTTCATTTCTTTGATTTCTTTGCAGTTGTTTGTTACAATTAATAATGTATTGGGGAACCATTAAAACACCATTTGAAACACACAGTGAGATACCCCATGTTCAAACACAGGACAAGAGTTTCCATTATGCATGTGCCAATGCTTTCAAACCTGGCTGGCTAATTTAGACTCCAAAATAATCTGGAAGCAACTTCCTTATTTTTCCCAAGCCTGATTTTTCTCTTCACTAGACCACTCTATTTACCATGGAACTAGGCCTGTTTTGGATCTTTTCAGTTCTACTCTTATGGATGCCACTTTTCTGTAATTCATAAGACAAGTTTTGAACCATTTAGGAATATTATTATTTTGCTTCTTTTCATTATTTTCCTTGATCAGTAAAAATGAGAAAGATCTATTTTTTCCTCCTTTAAGAAATATTCTGCATGCAAAGTCTCTTACTAGTCATTTTGTCTAGCTCCATTTTGATTTCAGTGATGATGTCTCATTATATACCAGTCTTATAAGGACAAAAGATTTTGGAAGCTATTGCCTCCATATAAGGGACCTCAGTCTCAGAGGATGAAGCCTTACTTTTGAATGCAAAATTTGGCAAAGAAAGCAGTAAAAAACACAGCCAGGCCTGAAATTATTAAACATAGTATTGAAAAATGTTCAGCAACTTTTTTTCCCTTCTTTTTATGTTTTGGGTGAAGTAGGGTAGCAATCATGGTGTTATATGTTCTGCTAGTTGAGTGCTGACAACTCTAACTTTGGAATAACTAGATTATTTGCTTGTGATTTATGAGTGGAATGAGTTTGTTCGCAGTTTTGTGTGATTTCAGCAGCATTTTCTGTACTGCTAATGGAATTAGTAGAGGTGCTTCAAAATGTCAATGCAGCACAGTCATTTTGTAGGCAGCTTTGCCTCTGCTATTCTGATGAGAAAGAAAAGTTGTGCTCTGAACAAAGCAGTGCTGTCATAATCCCATCTGATAGGTTACAGAAGTGACCAATACTGAAGAAACCTGCAGGAGAATGTACAATCTGCAGGAGTTCAAATCACCCCTGTAAAAACAGCAGGGCCAAACTTATTCCAGAAACTTTATGCTGGTGTGTTTGCAGTTGTGTTTTTATATGCCATGCCTCCTTCTGTATTAGCTTTCATGTGATCAGGAAAATACAAGAGCGCTCTGTTTTTTGAGAAAGTAACTTTAGAATGGGCTGTTTTAGTTGCACAGGGATTTTCTTACCCACATTTTTTGTAAAATATACAAAGGTTTATAATAAAACTAGCCATTTTAAAGCTTATATTTAAATCATGGATAACAGTGAGAAAAGTCAGATATGTCGTTCCTCAACCCACTTAAATGCAAACAGCACCTAAAATGCTGCTTCAGCATATTACGTCTGTGCTACAATCCCTCAAGTGTTTTCTCACTTAAACAGTTTCAGACCCCAGCTTTGCTTCTGTTGATTTTAGGTGCTTATCAAGTCCACATTTTGAATGATCCTTGTACCACTCCCTCAGTCAACAGAGGCATGGAAGTTTTGTCATCCACTTTTCTTCAGATGGGAAGTGATGCATAGAGATGAAAAGAGTTAGTGTTCGCAGACACTCTGTCAGGGCAAGTGCTTGAGATCACCAGTCCAAAGGTGTTGGTGAGTTTGAACCATTGCAGTGGCCTTCCTTTCTGGATCTAGAGCTTACTTCATGGCTTTTGCAGCAGGGGAAGGAAAATCCACATGTATGAGCCACTCTTCAGCATGTAGTTGTAAGGACTGCTGGACAACTTAACACCAATTATGGATTCCGTTGAAAGAGGTAGTGCTCTGGTGATTTTTTGTCAGTACAATAAGTGTGTGGCTCTGACTGCAATAACTTCACAGGCAGGTTGGAGCATTTGTGCCACAATCTGTACTGTGGAAGGCTGGAGGAAAGCAACAGCTTGTGGGTAGAAAGGCTACTAAGCCCTCTGCACACCAGGAAACAGTTTTTTTTTATGCTGAACTTTTCATTCTGGCCTAGAAATAAAAGCAATCCTAATGTAGGTCAGGAGGAAAAGAAGTAGTTTAGGCCTCTTAACCTAAGCTTACATGCTGTAGTAGGGATCATTCCTGTCACTGATGTCAAACACTAGATTTAGATAGTTAAAACTTTAACTCCTGTAGCAGTGATGAGAAATATCCAGGATCTACTTAGATAAATATAAGCTTATATTCCTTAAATGCAAATAAAAAGCAGTATGCCTCAAATTCTTAAGACACTGGGTGAATCTGACTCAGGAACTTTAGTGTACATATATAGAGGATCAAAGTAAAACTTCTTTTACAGATACTTTTCTAAAGATTCATAATTTTAAGACTTCAGTGTTACATCTTTGAAACATTTTCATGTATCATATTCTTTCCCTTCATAGTTAAAAAATCTCAAAAAACAAAAAAAAAACAACAAAGCTTCTCCTTCCCCCAGTAAACCCCAAAACTGCCTAGCAGTATCATTGCATAGGATCTCAGATTCCACTTGTCTGTGATATAGTTCTGCTTGAGGTCCAGTTTTCCTCTTTTCCTGCTGACCTGACAACAACAGTGTATTTTCTGTCTGCCTGAAGATCACTGGAGAAGTGCCAGTCATAATCTTCTCCTTATTGATTCTGGTCAGCAGCTATTGACAGCTTTAAAAAGATTATGTTTTAATTGGGGATCAGATAGATGGCATTTTAAGGTATTTAATTTCACTTTGCAACTCACTATAGATTATCTGAGTGGTTCCACAACTCAAGGAGGATAAAGATGAATGTGTTGTCCTTTTCTTTAGGTGACCCTGAGTGCAAATGTAGCTCAGGCTAAAGTGACTGAAAATCTTTTTCTATCGCTGGGCTGAAAAGGTTGAATGTGAATTCATTAGTATTATCGTTGTTTAAGGCACAATATCTATATCTCACCAAACTCACATCTTCAGTGGTCATACTTATTCTCATGTGGTTTAAGAGAGAAATAGACTGGTGAGATACGGAAAGAAAACAGCCTCCTAAAACTATCTTCTGCATTTTCAAAGAAATGAAGACACCCTTACAACGAACAGCAGTTCAAGACAAGCAATCAAAAATAAATACTAAATTCTGAGATCTAAAACCCCCTGTGTACCTCAACCTGAACAGCCAAAGTCTGATCATTCCAACTTCAGTCTCAAAATTGTCTAGTGGACTGTCTGAAGGTTCCTTTAAGAGATCTAGACCCATCTCACCAGGAGCTGCTTGGTAACACATACTGATGAAGTTCAGAGCCTGGTGTCCCATGCATGTCAGATGCACCAAATATTGTAATTTCATATTTACTGGGCTGTAAATTGTAGGACAATTTTCCCCAGGTATACCTTTTTTGTCTATCTAGGCTTGATTTGAGGGCTCTGAACAGGGGATCAGATTTTCCAACATCCATCTAAGTATTGCAGAGAAATTCATCATGTTGCATGGGACAGAGCTGATGTGTCTCAAAGGTGTTACCTTCACTACACATTTATACCTCACCCATTATTGATGATTTATGTGAAGTATTCTATCTGTGGGTGTTGGTTTGTGTGGTCAGGTTTTGGTAGCTCCCTAATGCCTTTTCAGAGCCTTAATACCATATCATCAGGAGTGTATTCCTCCTCACACAGCTCCTGAGGGACTGGGAAACACAGTTATCCCTATAGCACTACCAGAGACATGCAGTACAGGTTGATAGGCAATGTGTCCAGGCTCATAGTGGAAGTCAGCAGGACAACAAAAAGCTGAAAGTCAGAGTTACATCCCAACACAAACATCATTTATTTTCCTCAGTAGAAATCTAACTAAACAGTAAATGTAAGGGAAATCAGAATAAGGATGACTTCTGTGGACTTTGCAGAAGTGATGAGCCTTTAGAGGAAGTTAAAAATAAGGTGTGCTTTACTCTGAGTTCAAGATTTTCCAATGTTAAGTGCTTTGTTTTCATTGCTGTCTTGAGAAGCTGGCTGAAGCATCATGACTTTAGTAGCCTTACAAAAGCATGGAGGAAATAGTTTCAGCCCCATGGCCTCCTGAATGACTCCTGTTTTATTCTACTTTTTGGTGTACAAAATTTCCCTCTCCTTGTTGGAACATTAGTCAGTTATCCTTTAAAAACTCTGTAGGCTCTCAGAGCAGAAGCAGAATATGTTATTTTGGCCAAAGATAGAAGAGATAAGCCTGGAGGAACAGAATAAAAATATGAAGTAAGACGGATCTTTGGAACTGACCAAGAGAGCTGATAAGAACAGTGAGCTGAAGTGAGAGAGGGTTCAGGTCATCTCTTTGGCAGCAGTGCTCAGATGGCCTACAGGAGGGTGACACAGGTATCAGATGAGTACAGGGAGAAGTGAGGTTGCTGTAATCAAACGGAGAGATGAATGCACTGCAGAACTTAAACTACCCACCGAGGACAGCCTTTCAGAAATACCAAGAAATCCTGTGTGCAGCAACAGCTTTTGTACAAAGTACTTAATTGAAATAACCTCCAAGCCCATGTTGAGAAGGCTGTGTTAATTGGCTCTGCCAAGGTTAAATGTTGTGCAGCAATTTATATTTCATGCACTAACTCTTATATGGGCCAAGAACCAAAGAAAACAGGCTTTCCTGTGGCTAGCAATGAAGACAGTGCTTCTTCTTTTACATCAGAGATTACATATCCCAGAACTATTTCCTTAAATTTGAAAAGGATTTATTTGTGGCTGAGATCAGACTGACGGACTCCAGGGAAACAGTGTCAAACTGTCCCCATAAATTTTATTCTCAGAAAGTGGGTGACTCCATTCCAGGATGGTTTGGCTGATTTTATTGTTGTCAATCCATAAGAACATTATAAATATCATAATCAAGTAATTGAATTATAGTAATTTCCCATGATTTCTGTTCTCACAAAAGGGCTTTAATGAGAACTAACTTTGCTCCTTCCTGAGCCGCTTCTTTTACCTGGGTTGAATTAAAGACAGTCCTTTTAATTGCCACGTGGAAGTCAACCCCTTGGTCTTTCCCAGGCTCAGGCTCAGCCTGGGTTATATTAATTTGCTTTTAGTGGTCAGCAAGCCCAAGGAAAATCTATGCTCAGCTACTCCCTGCTGTTTAATGGGCTGATTCAACATCAGAGGGGGAGAGGTCTCATGCATTTTCCTCAATTTTATCCTTCTTGCTCCTGATTCACTCATTCAACGACACTAGTGATGGGAACGGTGGGACTCCACATATATAGATGCAATCCCAGCAGACACTGATATTTGAAGCACTGTGTTCAATAGACCTGCTTTGAGCAAGGTTAGTCAACTCAGTGCTTAAAAAGCTGGCAGCCATCTGGAGACCAGCCTACGCCAGAGTTCAAAATTGTTTCCTTCACTGTTGGTAGCAACAATGGGGAGGGGGGTGGTGGGTTGAAAGCTTTCTTAGAAGCAGAATTGGAGAAGAGGAGAATTCACTGCAGGCTGAAGTCACGAGGTAACCCCAGATCCTAGAGGTTCACGGACACTGTGCTATGTAGTACAACCTCAGCTTAGAGGCATCATTAAACTCCTGATAATTAGCAAGTCATTAGGTTTTGACTACACTTAAAGGTTAAAAGGAGAAACTTTGGTGATGGTTATTTTGTGTTTTTCTTTCTCTTGTGTTATGTATTCTCTTTGTGCTAAGTGATTCTGGTGCCCATCTCTTACCCACGAGCTGAAATCAGCTCATATTGAAAGCCTTTTTTGAAAACACCCCCAAAGTTATGTCAGCGTTCACAAATTGAGGCCATGTTAAAAAAAAAAAAAGGTGGGTAGGAAAAGTTTAAGACCAGTGGCTCTTTAATTTTTGATCAGAGCCTTGAAGATGTGCATTTGATAGCAAGCTAGAGAGCTGTATTATAGCTCTGCAGTGCAAATCTGCAAGATGACTATCTAAGCCTTGATGAGATAATGTGGGGCATGTCATTTCCTGTAGTCAATATTTCCTGTAATGACTCCTCCAATATGATCTTGCTTGATTAAGTGTTGTTTAAGGACTTCTATCATGTTCATATTTCTATCCACACAGTAGTTAAGACTGTCTTGCAGTACCTGGAACAAATCTCAAACAGTACATTTCAGGCTCAAAACAGATTAAGTGTGTCATCCTTAATATTTCCAAGGAATTAAGCTAATATTCCTAGGACACTTTTTGTAACAGCTAAAGTCCTGTAACAGTATACCTATAAATCTAGGAATTATTTGCAACATATTTTACATTTTGGGGTTAGTGTTCCCCCATAGTGAGCTATGTAAAGCACATGCAGAATTTTTAGTCTGCTTATGACTTTGAAAGTGAGGAAAATTCAACAACAATTCTCCTTCAGAGTGTTGAATGTATTTCAGTTCATTGCATGCTTGTAAAACAGAGTGAGGAGTAAAAACAAAAATGAAATGATAGTTGAAAAAAGAAAACAAAGGAAGCAGTACCATGCCATGTAGTGGAAGGATGGAGGGGAGGATTGTGAGGGACAGTCTGTGTGATATCTGGCTTTCTAGGCCTGCCATGTGGACAGAGGGACAAATTACAATTTGTCTATAACCCTTTTGAACTGCCTCATATAGTCTACAGACTTTCTGAAAACTTGGGCATTTGTGGAACCAGCTCTGTGTCCCATCCACTTGGCAGCCAGTCACATCTCAGAGGACATCTGGGGGCTACTGGGGATCGGAAGAATACCCTTAGATCCTAAGAGTTCTTTGCTTCTGCAATAGCTTGAGGGTGTCAGTGTTGCTTTGGAGGGCTGTGAGAAAGCTTGACCCTACCCATGGTTACCAGCAGACCCTGGCAGCAAAACCTCCTGAGTGCTGTGCCTACAGCTTATCATATTAGAGAGAAAGCATTCCTCTCAGACCCATGTGGGGGTTCTGTATTTTCATTCATCTTGCCTAGATCTGGGATTTTCACATGGAACTGTATGAAGCTGCAATGAAAACCAGGAGCTAAATGCTTGCCTTCCTTTTCAGCTCTTTACTCAGTAATAGAATATTTTACCTGCAGATAGCAGCAAACTCCTATGCATTGTATAATAAAATCTCATCCATGGGGAAGCACCTATTTATTTTTTAATTAAAAAAAAAAAGCCTCAAGTCTTTCACTACCTAATTGATGAATCATGGCACATTTACTTTTTTAGCAGGTTTTTTAGATCATATATCCCACAACCTGACACAGTGGCATGCACTTGCTGCAGTAGCTTCTTCTACTTTTATATGTACAGGTGAAAATAAGTAGGGGGAAAGGATGTAAGTGCTATGATTCAGACTTTAACCAAACCTGAGATAAGAGTCTACAAAAAAAGCATTTTTCATTTCTTAAGGGAGTATAAATGGACATCTTAAATGGATGAGAAATAAAAATATTTTGCAATGGGTATCATCTAAAGGCTTTGCCCCTTAGGTATCAATAGAGAGTAGTATCTGAAATCCAAGATGTTATTGTAGCAATAAGCTATAGAGAGGGCTGAGTGAGATGACAAAAAGCTTTGTGTGTTACAGTAACCCCTCCCTCCCCCCCAAGTACAGACATCCTTTGCTTTTCTTGCTGCCTCGTTGCTTTTAATCACTTTAAAATTTTTTTTACATTCTTAATTTCATTTTTCTGACAGAAATTACATTGTTAATATTATACAAAGTGGACCTGTTCATGCATATTATGCATTTACTTTGATCTGACTTACTTGATACTGAAAGACTTTTCTGAACCATTGAAGAAATTGAATGTAAAATGAGGGTGCATGAACAGATAGAAACTATGTAGTCATGCAATATTTTGGTTCATGAGGCCTGGAATCATCAATATGATAAATACCATTTATGGCACAGATTTTTGCCCTCTGTTTTCTGACCTCCTGATGCTGAAAAACAACTGAGAGTCCTGGTGAACACTGTTATATGGCACAGTATAGTATTCTTGTTCTTATCAGCTGCCAGTATTTAGATTGCAGTCACTCCAGAAAATATGTAAGCAGGTGCCATGCAAAGACATTCCTTCACTCTCTGATGTGAGCTTGAATTTGGAAAAGCTGTGTGATCACAGAAATCCCTTTATCTTCTCTGGTGACAGCTCTTTTTAGCATCAGTGGCACAGGGTAGAGTGGTACATTTTCGGAGGGCAGCTCACAGGCACACTCTGGAGATTGGGCATCCAGTTTTAACCTTCTTACATGAAAAGGTTATTTTGAAAGCTGAGGGTGGGCAGGGCTCTGAGTCTAAAATTGTGCTGCAAGTCTTGAGTGTTTAAGGGCTCAGGCAGGCAGAAAGTCAAGGAAAGTTGCAGCACAGCTGTGCCCTTAAAGAAGGTTGCTTTCAGTAACTATTCTGCTCCTGTTTTTATAGTGTAGGTGCACTCCATATATGAGTCAAAAATGAGAGTTCAGTTTGAAACAGAATGTTATGAGTTTACACATTTTTACTGCTTTCTCTTCCTGTTTTTTGGAGCTGTGAATATTAGAAAATCCTGTATGTGAGAAAAGTGACTGAATAAAAGATATTTCATGTATGTATTTCCTAGGTCCTGCTTTATATAAATTTAAGAGCTTGCCATTGCATTAAGAAATTGCAATATTTCTTAATATTGCAATTAATAAATTTCTTAATAAAAAGAAATATCTTGGGGGCACAGATCTTCCATTGGTAAATTGTCAACACTCCAGTGAAGTCAGTAAGGCTGAGGACCTGCCTGACTTTGCAATCAAGCATCAAGTAAGTATTTCCTGCTGTGGATAATCTATTCAGTAAATATGGAAGGTTACACCTTACCAGAAATATTTTCATCCTTCCCCTTTGAATTTTTATACTTAATACTATCTGGTCAATCAATAAATAACCTGATCAGCTGCCCACCCACACAGACATGCCCTTTAAGGCTTTTTATAATCTTGTAACAGCCCCTTGGCACCAGTTGTGGAAGTTCTGGGAATCTTAACTGAAAGGACAAAAACCACTGCTTTAATGAGAAATGTACTACTTCTAAGTGAAACGAATTTGGACCAGTGCACATTGTCAGGTCATGCTTTAAAATCTAGCATTGACAAGGGTGCCTCTTTGGCAAATTTTCTAATTCCATCAATTTTTAATGTTTGAAGAGTTCTCTCAGAGCTGCTGGTCTTGGTGTGTAAGAATTCTTCCTTGAAGAATGCTTTTTAGTTTGTTTTAACATCCATTGTTATGTCCATTCCTAATCAGCAGACAGTTTGGACTTGTAGTCAGAGCATGGCTTGAAGAGATGCTTATTACTTTGATATGTTGTTGAAAGACCGTATCCTCTGATAAAATAATTTTTGATTTTTCTATCTGCTTCCCCCCTTTTATTTTTTTACCGCAAACATCTTCTTACATATTTTTTTTTTAATATTACATTCATTTCCATGTCTGAAAATGTGTAGCTTCGTACAAGCCCCTCTTATACTCTCCCTCAGTCTTTTGCAGGTTTTTGGTAATCTGTCTGTCTCTTACTATCATTTTCCTGAAGACCAAGCCCTACTGTGAAAAGCTGTTTCTCTCATTTATTCATTCATGAAACCACCCAAAGTTTCTGAAAGAAATCTCCCCATAGCAAGGAACTGAAAAAAAAAAAAAATAAAAGAAGAAGAAAAAAAAGGTTTACAGTAAATCTGATTTTGAAATATTTTTTTCTGAATAGATGGTATCCCTTTTTATATGTGTCTATGTGTTAAAGAACTTCCCTGGCCTATTTATTTGTTACTTCATCTATGCTTCTGCAAGCTATTTAGGCTTAGTTCCTTTATACACATCTTTCATTTTCAGGGCCCTGCACAGCTTCCTTCCAATCCATAGCTACTCCTTTCCCTGTTCCATGGAGCCCTGCTAAGCTGTCCTGGTCTCACTCCTGCTCTGAGCAAGCAGACAGTTGACACAATATCCCTGCTTGCTGTGAGAGTCCAACAACTTCATTGTTGGATCAAGCTTATTGCCTGGTCCACCACTGAGTCTAAACTGCAAACAGCTGTGGATCTTTGTAGTCATTAACAGACTCCTCTCGAGTGGTGCATAAGCCTGAATTCACCAGGGAAATAGACTTGGACATGTGCCTAATGGTAATACTTGCAAGTTTTAGAATGGGGGACCTGAAAATGGGCCAGCAACCCTGTAAAGCTTAATTTCATTATTTATTTTCCTCTTAATGCTGTGTATTCCCTGTCTCAGTGAGTGCTGCTGGAAAACCGAGGAATTTCAGGTTGTACATACCAGGAGCTGCAATCTGCTGTGGGGCTGTGGGAGGGCTCTCAGCCACAGCAGCCCTACCTAAGCAAGGTGTTTTCCTGCTGTTAAGTCCTCAAGGTCAATGGTAGTGGGATGCAGAGTGGTGCATCTGTTTTTACAGTGATTCTCCTCTGGCCAGGGTTGAGCTAAAGAATGGTAATTACTTTGATTTTACAGTTAGCAGAGATAAGGTGGAAATGGCTTTTGCTTCATGTGAAATGTTAAGCGGTCAGAAGCATGAACTCAAGACTACTTGAAATTTTCACAGTAAAGAGAGATGTGAGGAACAGACAGGTGGTGAAGTAAAAGGTGTCTATTGGTAATCTGGAATCAACAGTGAGCCTCAAATGAGACCTTGCAGAGACAAGGGCATGGATCTCTTTTGTTACTTCGCAAAGCATCCTGACTGCTGACCTGTTTGTTATTCTAGATGTTCTAGTTCTCTTTTTTTTGTCTGAAATACCACCTTTGCCAGACCATGCCCAGTCGAAACACATCAACTGACATTTCCCGTAACTGTTTTCATCAGAAAATTCCTATTAAGCCTGAGAGTTTGTGGGTGTGATCTGACCCCAGAATGCTTAAAGGGCATGTATGGGATTTAATTTTCTGGAATTTAGAGGGGGAATTTCTCCATTAGATGATTCAGTCTACAACTTTACCCTGCAGGATTAATGGTCACAATGGATTTGGGTTTTGGCTGCATCTGTATTAAAGTCCCTGCTGTGGGGATAAGTACACCCACTTTTGCTGCTGAACAGTGCCACTCTTATCAGAAAAGAGTTTACATCACTGCTCAGAATACATAACAAGCTATATAATTAAAATATTTATTTAAAATCCTCAAGCAACACAAACTCTGGTCTCTATTTTCTTTCCTTATTTTTCATTCTTCCTGGTTCTGAACTTTGCTATACAATGAAAAAAAAAGCATGAAAATGTTGCTACGTTGTGTTTTAAAATTTCTCAATGTATCTATTAACACCCTCTCATGAGGTCAAGTTATTGAACCAAGAAATAATCCTATGGTAGCTGCAATATTGTTTAATGTCATGCTAGCTGATGTTATAGGGTATCTGTTTCCTCCATTCATATGTATTACTATATATGTCTCCACCTGAGCTGCCTACATGTTGAATTCTAACATTCCTTGCACCTGCCTTAAAAAATTGTGTTCAAACAGCTGAAGAGTATTTCAATAAAATGCACTAAAACTGGATGACCTGCCCTAGAGCTCTTACAGGTACAGTGCAATGATCATATATTTTTTACATAATATCATTGCCCCCTTTAATTTATTAAAAAAAAGAGGCGTGATTTTTCAAAGGTTTTTCAAAAGATTTTATTTTTAAAAACAATGCTGACAATTCGGGCAAGCTTTGTACATTCTGTAAAAGGACTATTAAATAATTAGGGGTAATTAAAAATATATCCATTTTTTTCATGTTTTTAATTTTTGATTTTTGATTTTTGATTTTTGGAGCTGCTTCAAATAGATTAGTATTAAGTATTTTATGGTTTTGTTTTGGTTTGGTTTGGGTTTTTTTTTGTTTGTTTTTGGTTTGTTTTTTTTTTAAACAAGTGAGGTCATCTTCAAGTGTGTTGGTTATCAGGTGAAGATAGTTTAGAGGCAGATGGAGATGACACCTTGTGGATTTAAGTGATCCTCAGACAATCAAAGGAACATGAGATTAGTTACAGGGTCTCTGATTTGCTGATGTGTACTCTAGTTGCATTCTAGGGTCAGGAGGATCTACTTTGAGTTGTCCTTTTCCAAGGGTACACCTGTCTTTTCCTGCTCTTCCCTTCTATTCTTTCTGAAAGTCCTTTATTTTTCAGGCTTTTGAATCTTTGGTTTCCCACATCAAGAAGTTTTAGAGTCCTACGCTTGTGCATTTCCAAAGCAGCTGCCTGTGGAGCAAGGAATTGTAGCAAGGGATGCCTCTTTTCTTCTCAGCTACTGAAGAAGAAAGAGTTGAGGGTCCTCCAGAGCAGTTCTAGTCACATGTGTTGGGCAGTGAGCCATCCTGCAGGGTGGGATGGGCGGAGCACACGGGAGGAGATCATGGAATTTGTTAGCAGCCAAAACACCTTTTCCTCCTCAAACTGGGATGACCACAGTTTGATTTTTTTCTAGCCCTGGCAGAAGCACCCAGTGTTTTCAATGGTACAGTGATCACCCCTTTGAGAGTGTTGTTTCAAACACGGTGCCTGTGGCACTGCATTAGTATTGGAGGTTTTTATTGTGGTAACATCTGGAGCTCTGTGTAAGGAACAGAGGCGTTGTCTGAACTTCAGCAATCTGAGGCACTGGCCTTGTCTTTTCTTGCTCAAGGAAACTTTTGAGGGTGGATTTTTGGCTTGCTCTCTCTCCAGCATAAAGCACCTCTGTATTTCCCCAAAGTGGATTGTGGACAGATCTGCTTGCACAGGGAAATAAAATAGTTTTCCCTGCACTATTTTCTTGGGAGTATGCAAAAATCCCATGTGCATTTTTTTGTGAACTGGACCCTTCTCTTTTATAGCCGGTAGTATTCATGCTTATTACAATGCCATATTATGGCCTTAGACACTTTTTATGTCCCTCTAACACAGCACCCTAGAGAAAGATGCTTCACTAAGCAAGAACCAGTAAACTTGCTACAGAATCAGCAGAATACTTTTCACAAAAGTGCATAAACTTCTGTTCTTAAACATTGTCATCCTTCACCTTAACAAGCACAGAGAAAGGTTCCACTGGTTTCTATGCCTTGTTAGGTCTATCATCTTTTTAATTAATAGTGTTTTTACGAAGCCGTCTGAACTGTGTCATTTCCATTATCAGAAAACCATTGCCATTAATGAATAATTTTCATTTCTGATCCTTGATATCATGCTAGTTGATCTCCTGTTTCCATGCCGCCGAATGATAGCATCGTTTTCTGCCCACGATCAAATTTAATTTGGACTCTGATTATATTATGCTGTTGCGACTGAAGTGTCAATTTTTGTCAGGCAATTAGGAGCTATAACCTGTGAAGTTAAGTTTGATAGGCATTGTAATTGGATTGTTACAGTAATAGCTTGGAACATTCCCTTTTTTTCTTGCTTCTTTGATTTTTGATGCATACTTTAGTTGTGAGAACAAAGGCATTTTGTTATTATGCAACCATAGGATGTTCAGGACAACAAGATGGAATTCAGGTTTTCCTACTTTCCCCAAATGGACTTAATCTGGATTTAGTTTTGACCACGGATTATTCCAGGATTTTAAAAGAACTTGGGGGTGGTGTGGAGGGGGGTGTGGTGGTGTGTCAAGGAAACACTGAAAAAAAGAGCTGTAGAATCAGAGTTGTTAGGATTATAATAGGGAGGCAGGCTTTACATTAAAAGGCTCAAAGGCATATAAAAATCCTCAAACTGGAAATGTGTCAGATTACCCAGGTGGGTTTTGCTGCTTTTAGTGGCCTTTGCTGTTTACATACTTTGCTAGTGTTTAGGAATATAATTTAAGCTCACACTATGGCCCAAATTTTCATTAGTGTAGGTCAGTTGCATTCTGATGAAAAAGTAGAGAAATTTGCCCCATGAAAAATAATCACAATATAACACCTAATAGAGAGCACTTCTCTTTTTTTTTTTATGAGTCCTTGCTGTCAGACTGTAAGTTATCTGCTTTTACATTTTGGTTGTTTTTTTTTTTTTTTTTCCCCTCTGCAGACACAGTAGTTCAAAGCCTGGCAATTTGTCAAATGAATTTTGTTCTGAATGTCTTTAGGGTGTGCTCAGCCCCTCCCCTACCTTCATCTCTTGATCATCTCTAATGAAAAGCACAATGAAGAGACCTTTTAAAAAGGACAATGGAGAGAAGATAGTTTTTCCAGCGCTTATTTGATTGGACACTTTTCATAAGTGCTGCTGTATGACAAGCAAAATGTAGAGGAAAACAAAGAAACTCCAGCTGCTACGGAATGTAAGAGAAAAGCTCACTTGCAACACGGTTTATCTGTAGCAAACTAAAAATCAGTACTAGAGCTGTTAGGTAAATGATAAAGAGAAATTTAACCTTTAAAATTGACTGCAGGAAGTTTTGAAAAGTTTCAAAACCTGGGTAGGGGATTGTTTTATCCTCTCAGCTGGCAAATATTGACCAGGATTCCAGGTTTCTCTTCTGTCAGGCATGATACTCATCTCCTTCCTACAATGCTGTGTCAGCCCTACCTCACTATTGCATCCTTAGAGACAGACTTCTTTTTCCTGATAAATTTATGAAATCCAGTAATTTCATGATGTGTCTGACTGGGTATGCTCTTTCCTACTTGTTTAATTTTCTCTTCTGGCATCTTCAGTGTCAGGTCTGCGCTTGGTCAAGGACTAATTTTGTGAGTTTGCAACATTCCTCATTAGCAGCCATTTGTTCCTCTTGGATCTGTCCCCTGCTCACCTCCCAACAGAACTCCTCCTCCCCTCTGCCTCTTCCCAAACCTATACCAGAGATTTTCTGTCAAGGCTAATGGATTGAGTATTCATATCCCATTGCTTCAATCATGTGCTCCCTTAGCAGCTCTGTTCCATCCTGTAATTCCACTTCTCTGCTGTGTAAACTCACTAAGTTCATGTACCATTTATACTCCTGTAGTGTTCTGCTAAATTTCACCATGTACTGTTCCACTTGCTCAGCTTCTGCAGGGCTCAGGTGGACTGTGGGTTCTTGTGGCTGCCCTCTCCTCTGAGCTCACTTGGGACACCAGGACATGGGAGCAGCAGAAAAGTATGGAAAGCAGTAGTTACCACACTCTATCAGCCAGTGGGGCCCTATGCATCCAGTGGGACCAATTTATTTTGTTCATACTTTGTACTTATGCTATAGATGCTTATGCTTTAAGATGTACTTATGCTTTTTGCATAGATCCTAAAATCTGTTTCATGTTTTCTTTAGTAATTAATTTCCTTTTCCATTTTCTTTTCTTTTTGTCTTGTTCTATGAAAACTATTTCCACTTATACCATATTTTCTCACCCATTTTATTTATTTGAATATACAGAGTCTACGCACAGGGGCTAAACATCTTGGCATTGCCCCTTTCAGTCTCATGGTATTGAAAACAAACACTGAGAACCTGAAAGGATGCATCAGGACTGCTACTGAGGGAACGGATTGCTGATGTGACAGAAACTGCTGCATATGAAAAGGTGATATATGGAATGGAAAGTAAGTCAGATGAATTTGAGGGTATTTGTAATCTATTCTCCGGCTACATCAGAAGAGATGTCCTGAAATATGATAGAAGATAGTGGAGAGGGGTTGAAGGGTGAATGAAAGCTTTTGTTTCAAAAGGTAATAATAATAACAACTTATCTCCCTGCTTTTCTATTGCTGTATTTTCCTTTTTCCTTTGTTTTTCTTCCTTCCTGGGAGATAAGGATGGGCTGCAGTTATAAATGAAAAATAAGTGAAAGTCACGTAAATTTTTCAGTACATGTGTTCTGTTTGCAAAAAAGACAGCCTAAGAATCTGATGAAAAAAGAGCAATAGGAAGACACATAAGCATGTAAAAATCCCGTCCAGGCAGTAGATGTATGTAACTTTCTGGAATGTAGTGGTGGAGCATGTATTAAATTTCTACTTTTCAGTTGATCTGATACAGGTGTAGCGACTACCACAGGCTGATGCCATTAATTGTAATGTTCTGTAGGAGTAATCAATGAACTCTGTTTCCTGAAAACAGTTTCACCTTTGAGCTATTAGTGCTATAATGAAGAGGGCACAGTGTATACTTACATAAAGAACTTAGAATCTATTAGCACCTGTGCTGAGCACTAAAGCTGCTGATACTTTGCATGCAAATTGTAGTCATCATCTGAGAAGAAGCAGAGTTCATAGGTTCAATATTCTCTCGCTTTCAATCTCCTATGTCAGCTATGTCTCAACCAGCTGGGGGCAGAATTACATTCTGGAAATTAGTGAGAAAAAAAGGTAAAAATTGAAAATTTACTGTTTCTGCATCTAGCCTCCCCATTCATATGTTACAAGTCAACATGAAAAATGCTAGCAAGTATAAATGATATCTGATTTCACATTATATTTTTAAAGTGTCGGTACTCACGTAGGTTTACATTTGACATGTGATTTAAATACTTCAGTAGGTTTCTATAGCCATAAGAAAAAATCTTTATCAGGGTAAAAAACTTGATGAAACTATTAATTTTGTACTAATGCAAGGAACTTTGCTACTCTTTTTTACATACAAGTGTATGAGGCAGTATATTAATCTTTATAATTTTTCTAAATATTTCACTGTTTGAGGATATTTCAATGACAGATCATTTCTATTGTTTATACTATATTTATCTTCTATACTGATTCTTGAATGCTATGCTCTGAGTAGACAGCTTATTGTGATTTGTGCAATCTTACCATAATGCTGAGATAGACATATCTGTATTTCTGTAAGTCTTCTAATGATTTTACCTTTGGTAAAGAAATGGTGGTTTTTCTCACCTCATACAAAAATAAATTTTTAGTACCTACAGCAAATATTTGTCTCAGCCATCTCACAAGCTTTAATACATTTTCCCTCACCTCTCTCCCAAAAGAAACAATTGTAATGGTCTCTATGCTCAGTTTTTGAACACCATGAAACAGCTCTCTGTTTAATCCTAGCTGAAATAATATGAAAATGGGTCGGTTGTGAACGTTGTGACTCAGAAAGGAGACAGCAAAATTACAACAATGTACCAGCAGAGTGAAACAGTGCACAGAGCTAATGAAAGAGTATTGAGAAAAGCACTCCTGTGGGTAACAAATATTTTGCACCTCTGGCTCACTTTGTCAGTAGGTTCATGGTAGTTCACCCATGGATTGGTGCCATGAGTGTTTCACACTTTATATCAGTTTCACCCCTGGCTGGTCAGACTGACTGGGTTAAAGAGATGAGAGAAAATTCCTCCTCAACAGGATAATGATATATGAAGTTACTGAAATAATACAATGTTGAAACTAGATTCAAATTTTGACTAGATTAGCATGTAGCTCCTTCTAGGTTCTTTGTTTGCGAACATGGACTATAATACTTAAATCTTCATGTGAGGTCTCCCAAAACATGAGAATTTGGGCTTTTGCTTTACACCAGTGAAGAAAAGAATGATCCATGGGATTTGTGTTGGCTTCAAAATCTAGCAATTTTCAAATATTTCTGAAAATTCAAGAATTTTTGTTTGGGCTTATATTTTGTTGAAAGTGTATCTCTTGCACATCCATGAGAAACATAAAAATGCAAAAAATATTTCACAGCTAAATGAATGGTTGTTTTAAATTATTTTCTCCCCTTTGATTTTCCAATCAAAGACAAGAGCACTAGGATTGAACGAGAGGATTTATTAATATCAAAGTAGCTTGGCTTGCCATTGAGGAAGGTTGTCCTGTCCAGATATTACTCTAGGAATATATAAATCATTATCATTCTGGGATCTGATTTTCAAAATCACTCTCAGTGTAGACCTGACTCTGCCTCAGTGTACATTGAAGCAGATGATTATGAACACTTCTGGATAGTTCATCATATATCAGCTCTTGTCATTGCTTTCAGTTAACAGAAAAGACAAACCAATATAGAATGTATTAGTAATCAAACAAATGGAAGATCACTCATACCATTCAACTTTTTTTTTTTTTTTTGTGGCCATGTTTCCTAAAGGACTGTGTTTTGAGCCTGGAGTAAGGGCAGAGTGACCTGCACTGACCTGGGAGAACACAATCATCTGCTGGCCTCTGTTAGGCCAGAAAATTGCTCATTTATTTCTCTGTACAAGGAAATTGAGCACATGAAATCTAAAGCAGTCAACCTGTTTGGCAGCTCAGGCATTACAAATAATAATCTCACCTCAAGTTTTAACTTTGTCTATAACTTTCTCTGCTTCTTTTAGAGAAAATTAGGGCTGTGATTTAGGTCTTTCTCTCTTATCATCTGTCTCCATAAAAACAGTAGGAATATAATTTTGGAGCCCTCGAGTTCAAACTGGCTAATGGTTCAGCCTTTTGTTGAAAGGAAAGTAAAGGGGAGAGAAAAGAAACATGGAGAGACAGACAAAAGGGTTACATAAAACTTATTTCCATAGGAAGCCAAGTTAAACTGTCTTTATCTGTAGGAATGGTAACAGTTATGTAACTCTCCAGCTTACTTGAAGAGGTGATTAGCTGTTCCTAATTAAGCATTCAGCTACAGCCCCATTATAAGACATTTCCCCTTCTCCAACAACTCAGCCATAAATTGAAAAAATTAAAATGTTAAAACCCCCCACCAACAAGTCCATTAAAATCCATCTGCATTCATATTTTTAGGGTTAAGACTTACTGACAACTTGAGTACTTTATGAAGATTGTGATTAAATTGAGTAAGTACTTTTTAAGATTAAAGTACTTGAAACAGCCTATTTTAAAAATATTTGCGACACCTATTGTTCCTTTGTATCCATCTCTGTGTCCAACAAAATCACATAATACCACAGAGTTTGAAACATAAGTAGATTTCAATACTGACTGTGCAAAAGTCAGTTTTAGGGGCAGGAACAGGAAAAAGTTTAAGAAATATCTCTATTTGAAAAAACATGAGTGATTTATCTACCTATGAAAATGGCAAGGAAGGAAAAAAAAGCCCCAGAAAACAAAATACTTTCATCGTCAGGCTCTGAATTGGACTTGGGTGTTTCTGAAATCTCTTTTTAAAGCTCCCATTTCTCTTTAAAGCTCCCTGCAGAAAGCCATTTTTCCAGGCAGAAACCAGAGGAATAAGAAGGATTTCCTGACGAGGTGGCAGAGCTGGGGAGGGAACCCAGATCTGTGTGTCCTTCTCACTTGGCTGCTTTTGTTGGCAGCAGCTAAGGAAGCTGAACCACTCGTGTGATTCTCTGCAGACTGCACGCACTGCGATAGCCAAAACTCGTGAATGTTCTTTGCAGTGTTCTGTTGTGCCTGGTAAAAGCTGTGGTGAGTGGGTACCTCATTAATAGTAAGGGATCTTGGGGTTTGTTTTGCAAAGTCATCAGCTGTGACTTCTGTCTAGGTAAGATACTGATTCCATGTGCTGCTGTGATTTATTAGATTTCACTCAGTCTTGCCTTAGAATTGGGAAAATTAAGCCCTTATGTGTTGTCACGTGATATCCTGTTCACATTATACTTTTTGCACTATCTCAATTTAATTTACCTTGACTTATATTAAAGGTTTTCTTCCAAAAGACCTTTCTTATAGACTGAACCAATAAATTCAATGTGAGGAAGGCTAGACATCATCTTTTCACTCAGAGGAATAGAGCACAAAAGAGGAAGCCCTTAAGATGCTACTATCCATCCTTTTACCTGATCAGTATATAAAGAACATAGTATAAGAGTAAGGACTGAAGAGTTAATGTCTTACATTAATCTACCCCATTATATTGTGTTAAGCAATATCTTTTTCAAATGACTGTACAATGTAGTACTAATAGTAAAATAAGTTTCACGTCAGGATTTAATAAGAATTGTAGCAGTTGAATAATTTTATTTATTTAAATCCATGACAAAAGTGCATCCCAAATAATATAAAGACATCTGCTTTGAAACTTGCTGAGACTGGTGGGATTGGTAGAACTTTACAGCCAGACCACTCAAAAGAGATTCCTCAGTTTTCTGTCATCATGCACAATTATGTGTTTTGACTTCAAATACTTATAATTACAGTATTCTGAAAAGATGTCCTAAATATATATGTTTCACAGCATGACTGTGACTTCCAGCAAATTCTCTTGTCTGAGGTGCTTGGTAAAGTAAAACTGAATTAGTGAGAGTACAATAAGCAAGTTACAGTGTTTAGATACAATAACCAAAAATAAAGTCAATTTAATCTTCCAAAGTAGGACAGCTTTTCAGTGTATTCATCACTATGGAGATTTAGCAGTAGATTCCAACTTGCATTTTAATAGCAAACTTACATAATTGTGAGTCCTGGTGTGGTACTGCTGAGTGTATTCAGGATGGAATTACTAGTTAGACAGATCCTGCTTAGCCTTGTAGTTAAAACATGCTAATAATTTACACATGTGTATGACAGACGATAATAACCATCTTTATAATCACCTTTGGATATCTCTTTTCTTCCTCACTCAATACCACCTTAAGGGGAAAATCAGTATTAGTGGTCAAGGCTGGGGATTAGCAGTCAAGATTCTTGGGGTGTAATTTTTTTTATCATTTAGCTGGTTTTGTCAATGAGGATGTGCAATATTTTTGCAACGTGTCTTTTAAATAAACACATTTTATTTATTTATTAGTTTGCCCACTTATTATTTGTAGACAATATGTATTTGTGCATGTACATGAAGATATTGATGAGGAAAATATTATTAGATGGGTGCTCAAACTTGGTAAAGTATGCAGGACATTTTTTGTTTTGATAGAAAAATTATTTGATTTTGGCAATATTTGTTGCACATGTCTTCATTCCTACATGATTGATTGTAACCAGTTCTAGTGATTACATAACTTGAGGCAAATGTTTTGCTTTAAATTGTCTATGCCTTAGATTCTCCAGTTGAGGAATGGTTGAGAAAAAATCATCTACTTCTCAGGGGTAGGGAGACTTAATTAAGCATTTATAAAGTATTTTAGAACTTTTGCATGGGCAGCATTATGGATGTGTAATGTAATATTATTATTAATGTATATTGAAATTATTTTTTATCTCTGGCAATTTTCCATTACTTTAGGAAATTAGTCTAATCTAAAATATGGGCCAAGTAGACAGAATTGCCACAATTGCTTTAGTAAAAGTTCAATGATGGACTCATGTTGACTTTTATCTTCAACAATCTTCCCTTAGAGTCTCCCAGAAACACAGAACTGGAGCCATGCTTCTAATTGTCAGCTTCAGGCTAAAACTTTTGATCACTTTCTTTCTCTACTTTCTGTTAAACTCATTGAATGAAAAGGATTGATAACATTTTATACTGCCTAATTCTTTATTTTGGGGAATGTGAAAGAAGAATTTGACCTTCTGAATTTTCAGTCTAAACTTTGGTAACAGGGAGCATTCTCATTCTTGTTTTCATTCATATTAATGCTGCATCTATCTCTTTTGCCCTGTAAAAAGCCATTAATATTGTTCTATTAACCTCTTTCTAAGTAAAAATGACCTTTCCCCTGAAAATGTAATTATTGGACTTTTTTTCTCTGCAATAAATCTCATTTATTAGAAAGTTTGGCCTTGTGCACTTTGTTCTCTGCCATTTCCTTAAAAAAAAAAATCATGCTTTATTTTCAAATAAGTATATTATTTTTATTCAGAAGCGTATTCTGTAGTGTGTGCACTTGGTCATAATTGGACAGGAGGTGGTGGTGCTCAGTTTTATTATTTCTCTGCCTTTAGAAAGCAAAAGGCTTGTCGTGACCAGGCTCTACATTTCTTGTAGTGACCGGGCTCTACATTCCTTCATTACTGTTTGTAGCTGCAGCTTTTTGCAAAGAATTTCCAGCCAGGTCAGGTTGGCTCTTGTTGGTGTCCAGCTCAAACGATCTCTGCTTTGATAGACAGAACTCCTATGCCCTTTCTGCAGCAAGCAGTGATTTTTTGAGGTGTTGCCAACAAACATTCTCTTTCACCATTTGGTGCTGAGAGGAGGAAGGAGGAGAAATGCAAGATGTGTGTGGCAATGCAAACTTCTGGGGGTACTGGAGGGCAGGCAGGGGAAGAGCTCTTATTGCGTTCCTGATCTTCGAGCTGTTACTTTTGTCAAGGGAGATGATGACAAAACTTTCCCGTATTCTAAAGAATTCAACAGCAATAAAAGCACCTATAACCTCTCCACGCAGCTAGTGAAGGAGTGGCTGTATCAGAGGGAATTTTCTTTAATCCAGTGAAACAATGCTAAGAAGCAGTGTAAAGAGCAGTCCTGGTTCTTCTCCACTCCCCATTTTACTCTTGTTCGAGGTAGCTGCTTGAAGTCAGAGAAAGGAGGAAGGTTGTGGCAACTGCCTTTCTCTGGTCATTTTCTTTTCCAATTAAGAAGAATCCTATAAGAAGAAATGTGAAAATCCATATAGTTTCCCTTTCCTACATAGGTAAGAAAAACATCTGTAATCACACATAGGGGAAGAATGTTTTTCTGGTTATAGCTCTAGGGTGGAAAAGGGAAAAAGCCGATTCAGGGTCTAGGGTAAGGGGTTTTTTTTTGTTTTTAAACAAACAAACAAAAAGCATGTGGGTTTTTTTTTAAATTGGACCTACCAAATTAGAATACATGTTTCTTAAAACATGAACTGAAATAAAAGCAGAAGTTACAGACTGCATATTACGATATAGAAAGCAAGGCTCAGTTTTAGGAGGATTCTCCAAGAATGTCAGAAAATGGATGTTAACTGTGTACCACAGACAGAGAGAATGTCCTTCTGTGTATTCTCCCCACCCATCTTCCAGATTATTCAGACATGTTATAATGAATGTTAACACAGAAAAAGGACTTTGTACCGTGTAGATAGATAGACATCAACTATACCATATGCACAATTTTAATACAAAGAATTTTATTTAAACTGTATTTTTCTAACATTTGTTTGAACTTCATCCTTCAGAAAACTGCATTTACTTCATATTTCCTGGCTCTGTGACTCATCAAAATGAGCTGTGCTAGTCACATCAAATGATGTGTTTCATAGAATAAGACAGGAAAAGCAGCACACTGAGTCATTGTCACAGGGAGGGTGGCTGCCAAACCGTTATTAGACAACATAGGGAAAAGCAAACATATTAAATGACTGGGGTCACAGAAACACAGCTTAGTGGCAGGAAATCACTTACAATCAGGTGAACATGAGTCTCCTCATCTTTTTAGTCTGTTTTTTACGGAAGTGAGACATGTGCTATCATGATGTTTACCTATCAGCTCCTGCCCCCACTAACTGTGAAAGCTGTTGGCCATTCTCCATAAAATTTGTGGAGGGAGTAGAAGTCTCAGAAATACAAAGTTCTTAAGTAATTTCCTAAAAGCTGATATTTGTACCAAGCTGGGGCATATCTTCTGCACCCTCCTGAGAAAAGGGCTGCAATTCTGATGCAGCCATCACCTGCTCCATGTGCCATGCTGTGCTGGCCACTGTCCCACCTGCACTGAATGGCCTGGCAGCCATCTCTGGGCTCGCAGCTCAGCACAGCCTGCCCCTTGTCCTGCAGTCACAGAAGGATCTGGGGGTGTTATACACCTGGGTCATCCTTATGGACTTAACAGAGGAAGTGGAAGAATGAGATGGCAGTGGAGACTTTATGTGATCTTACACTAGGCACGGTGATGATACACAGTTAGAGAAGGAGGTGTGAAAAAAAATGAATTGCAATATAAAGCTACTGCAAACCAGGATTCACTTTTCCTGGTGAAAATCTTTCAGTTCTGTCTAGGTTCAACAAATTGCTTTAGTTTGATTTATAACCTTATTCTGAGTACTCAGGTAATGCCCCTTCCTAGAGGCACTTAAGCTTCTGCTTCAGCTCCCCTAGGAGTGAAGGTTTGTGCAACAATACTGTTTGTCTTCCGTGAGCAAACTCAGTCAAAAACAAGGCCCAGATTTGACAAACTTGATTGAGGGGTGGAAGTCCCTATTTAAATTCCTGTAAGTTTAATGAAAATAAGTAAGTGTCTAGAAAAAATAGTTTATGCTAATTATCCCTCAGCAAGCCAGAACTGACTAGCAATTAGATGGCTAGTCTAACAGCCTTCTCCTGGGCTAACTATAGCAAGAATTATCTTTTCCTTGCTGGGGCACTGTTCTGACAGGGAAAATGAAGGATACAGGATAAACATTTGTATGACATTGGGGTTTCATTTGTCTTCCGACGAAATAATCTGACTGCTTTGACAAACTTTTTCATTTTTTAAATATGTAGGTAGGAAGAATAACTACAAAAACTATCACAGCATACAACTGTTTCCTTTGTTTTTTTCCTTTCATTGATTCCTCTTTGAAATTTGATAACTGTCCATAATATCTGGGTTAATTTTTAGGCTGGTGATTTTTACAAATACCCTGCTTCTTATTAGGAAAGCAACATGTATACTTCACCTGCTTTACTTTAATTATTATTATATTTTAACAGACTCATGAACAGAAAGTGAAAATCTGGCAATTCCATTGTAATAGCATGTTGAGGTGGATTTGATTTTCGTTTTATCACTGTAAATTTGCTCATGTCTTCAACAGGATTAAGGAGAAACAAAGACACACAAGCACACACACACCATGACAATCTGGACTCAATAATTATAGAAATATAAATTGCTATGTTGAAACCCCAATATTGGCATTTAAGCCAGGTACCAAATCAAACCAGTATTCCAAATTTTTTCCCCAGTAACTAATTCTTATCTCTAAATTGTCTGGCAGGATTTTTCCTGTGATTTGCTTTTCTTTTCCTATTGCTGCTGACACAGACAGGAATTATCATCTGTAGAGTGTGCCATGTCCACTTACATCAGCATACCAGTTTTTTTTCTTAATGCTATGTATTATTGTAATCTGTCAGAATATAGCATTCCATTCATTACACAGCTTTAAATATCTTTAAATATTACCTATGACAAAAATTTGCCAAATTTCTTCCTTAATATTGGAATTTGGGGGGGATGCTTTTACTGGGGTTTTACTTTTCTGTATTCATAGGGAAATGCCCATATTTCATATTATTGAGGTTATTGCTTATAAATGTGAGCACATTTGTCTTCCACTCTAGTATCACAGAGGACATAAGGGATAGGAGTTATATTCTAAAGTCCTATAAACTCCTGTAAATCCGTATAGGAGATGGGAAAGGCTTTGTTGCATCTGCAAGTTCAATTAGCAGGCAATGTTCTATAACTGGTTTCTATTCTAGGATGTACAGAATAGGAACCAGTTGCAGCTCCTGCATCCCTGCACAGAGGTCTGATATTTAGAACTACTAGGACAGAAGGTCGGTGACTGTTCTACTTTGCAGACTGACTTAACTGAAGGGTGAAACCTAGCCTGGAAGCATTGATGAGAAAGCATAGCTCTCACTCCTCTGATGAATGTAAGAGGAAATATTGGGTAAAAAAGCCTTAAACTTTCTATACAAGCACAGGAGAAGGGGAAAAAGTCATGAGCATTGAGCCATGTAGCCCTGAAGGGAGGACCTCCCCATGTTGCTTTTGTTAGTGAGCTCAGAGGAGGATTGCAGGGACTCTGGCTATCTGAGAGTGAAGGTGTTGGGAAGGCAGCACTGGTACCCATGATATACGGCACTTTGAGCATAGTTCAAAGGTGCTTTTCCACTAACTTAACTGAGGAACCCTGTCAAGCACCCTGAAGTCATCAGAAGCACTAGCACCCTTTTTCTTACATTCGTATGCTTCTATCATAATTCACTTATTTTTAAAAATTATTGCAACTATAAAACACAGAAGAAAAAATACAAAAATACTGTGATTCTCAGTCAGTCTTGTTATTTTTAATTTATGACAAAGATAAAGAGGCTATTAATTCATACTTTTTGAATGTGGAATCAACAATACTGTGATTGGGTTATCCACAGATAGTGCTCTGTGTTGGTGGGAGTAGCAAGGCAGCATTTGAAGCAGTGGTGTTCTCTGAAACACTTTCAGTTTCTACAGCTGCTTTTTCTCCTGGACCAAATTTCATTTGAGCTTTTGGTTTTGTTTGATTTTGGAGGATCAGTCTGTAACTCTAGGAAATATCTGCTTTTCAGTAGTTTTCAAGCAAACAGGCTTAATCAGGTTCGATACTACCCCATTTGGACACACACACATATGTGCACACACATCTGCATCATTGATTTCAAAATGCTTCCCAAACCATTCACTGTGTCTGCAGACCCTACTCATGGTGTCCTGATATTTTGGTATCAAATTCATATGAAAAGAAGTTGCAATGACACTCAGTTTTCCCTGACAAGCCTTATTTTGAGAGTATGTGCAGTCACTGCAGTAATGTCATTTGGTAACTACTTTGGAAGGTAACATCCTCCACCCCACAAATTTTGCCTGTAATATGCTACTGAGCAAGTCCACACAAAACTCTGTGATCATTCACCTTAAATATATTATTTTATTTTCAGCAGAATAGGACTGCAAACATTCTTTCACACAGTACATCCTGCCTCACTTCCTGCCCTTGGAAAAGATTGTTTCAATACCTGTGAACATGTGCATTACAAGAGACAGACTTGCTCCTTCCTGTATCGAAAACTGGGCTCTGAATATTTCTCTGGGAACCTCAAGCATGGAGAATTAGCACACTGAACAGAGAATGCCTTCCTATTCCTGAAAGAAAAGAGGAGTTGACTGAGGCAGCACCACAGTTACAGGCTGAGGACCAGCTCCATGTGGCTCAGAAGTGAAAGAGAGAAATTAAACCAAAGCCTCCTACAGCAAATTTCATCCTATCTCTCTTCTCCATTTCCCATACCAAACTGTAGTGTCTTCATCTAGGAATGTGATTTATTTGTGAAATATCTAGTGGGTGGCAGAGGTGGGGAGCAAAGCTGCACAAAGCTCCCCAGAGCTGCTGACCGAGGTAAATAGTGTGTCATAACACATTTATCAAATAATAATGGAAACCGTATAGAGCACATAGAAGAGGGAGGGGGAAACACCATTCCCTACTGGGAAGTTACTGAATATTTCAGCCAGTTTATGGAAGTATGTGTACATGTGTTTGGAAGGGGGGAGGTTTTTCTAGCTTCACCTCTGCAAATAAATCACTGGCGTGGGATGTCTGAGCAGACAAGTGAAATGGATGAGTGCATTATGGATCAAGGAGGTGGTATTCCTGCCTTGGTTAGTTTGAGACAGACCACCCAAACACTGTGGGTCTAAGACGAGACTGTAAGTAGTGCTTGTAGAGTTCTGACAGGCCGAAGCTGCAGCCTCTGACATGGTATGAAGGTGGGGAATAAAAGAAAATTGGTGGTATTTCCTATATAGCAGGTATGACTTACCTGAGCTGATGTTGTTCCTAATTTTTTTTTTTCCTTTGGCTGGATTGCTGCTATAGATAAAATGAAAAAGAGAAAATATGACAAAGGTGTAATAGTTATGTCTGTTTTGAAAATAAATTCAAATTTAGGTCAAAAAAAAAAAAAAGAAAAATTTAATGATGTTGTATTTGTATATTATTCACTGTTTACCACTAGTGACTTTCAGAATATAGAAGCCATAGGCAGATACTCTCATTGAAATTAAGAATCTTGCATCATAACTGGTCTATTGAAGTCTTATGGAAAAGACTTCTTTTTAATTATGGAAAAAGACACCCATTCCATGTGAATAGGGCTTACAGAACGTGGTTGAGTATTACCAAAAAATACCCAAGTTAAAAGGAGCCTGGCAAGGACAGTATCCTTATAAATATATGTATAGTTAAAACTTTGCAATTTTTGCAAGGAAAACAGAACTATGAGGTTTGGAATGATCATCTTTAGCAGGGAAACCTCTTGGAGTGCAACAGATCGCATTTTTATATTTATACATGGCAATTGTTATTGAAGGCTGATCAGTCTACATATAGTAATGAATTAGATTAATTTTAGGTTGTAAAGAAGTAAAATATGAAACATAGAAAATTATTCTCTTTTTGTTTTTCTAAGGAAAAAGGGGTCTTGATGTTTTTTCTACTATAATTTAAAATTTTATCATTCTTAAAAATTTTGATTGAAGGAATATTGGAAGTTTGTACCAACATTTATCTTATAGTAGACAATCCTAAATAGTTTTAAAATTATTTTAAAACTGTTGCTAAAAAAAAAAACCCCAACCAAACAAGTTTTTTAAAAAATGCTGTTTTCCACCCATGGAGTACTTTTTCTCCTGGCTTGATCACATCCATTAGCATTTGCAGCCACATGCAGCCCCCCACCCCGCCAGGTCAGACCCTGGTTTTGCTTGGTGACGGGGCCAGAGGCTGTAAGGTGAAGCCTTGGGACAGCTCACCTTTAACACATGCCAGGGGATGCCCTGGGCGAAGAGGGGAGGTGCTGGTGGTTTGTGGGCACTCTGCCTCCCATAACCAATGTCCCAGCGGGTGTCAGCTCTGCTGGCAACGGGGTGACGTAGGAGGCTGATGCTTAGCTGCTAAGTTCCTGTATCACATTTCTCAGGAATGGAGATGTTAACTCCCCGTGTTCAGGCTGGATTTCAGCTTCAGCATTCATAGTGTGTCTACCTAAATCTCCCCTGAAGTTTTGATTTGATACAGTATCACGCATTTAGTGCTTTAAATTGTGCAATGCAACTTTTTCTCCCCACACTCTCGAACATCTGCTCTGCTTCAAAAGTTGCTGAGTTTTGCCTGCAAGAGAAGATTTTTTTTTCTTTTTTCCTTTTTTTTTTTTTTCCCTCAAGTTTTAAGGGGAACTAACTGCCCCTGGGCAGGAGATGAACAACTGGTGTTTGTGCTGAAGAACAAGGCTGCAAGACACTGGAAAGAATCCTTCTCTGCCCAAGGGCTTTAGGCACCCAAGCAACTGATCTACAGCTAGTGCTATAAACTGTGGGCTATGGTTGCAGCTGTGATCTCTGCATGAGATTTACAGCCCCTGGATTTACCCCTGCTCTGTTCCCAGCCTGACTGAAGCAACTTGCTACGTTCCCAGCATGTCCTTGCAGAACGTGTTGCACATCAGGCTGGGGGATATCTGGAGGCTGCTCCACAGCCCTGTCAGTTCATGTAGTCTACCTACAGTCTGGCCACTGGTGAGAAAGTTCTTCCTTGTTTCAAGTCCATTCTTGGCACTAAATGTGGTGTTACCTAGGTGCTCAGCTACAGTACTGACCAGTTCTCTAGATACTAATAAAAAAGTCCAAAAAAAGCCACATATTGCTGCAATAAAAGGAAAATTCCTTTAAAAAAAGTTTATTCAGGGGTTTGTTACAAGTGAAACTATGTGGTTATTACCCTATTTTTCTACTGCTGATGTCTGTGCACTGAGGCTAATTGTACCCATTCATGTAGAAGTTTAGCAGTTAAGCAACTGTACAGTGAGAGAGAGGACAGCAAAGAGAGCTGCCCTGAATGGCAGAAAAGCAGCAAGGTGGAAAGAGAAGATCTGTGATCCTGTGAATCCTCTTGCCTTCTCTATTCCCTCCTCTAGAGGTTTCTCCATCAAGAGGTCCTTTGTAAAGGAGCCTTCTTGCTGTATCTGCTGTGCACCTCCTTAGCACTTCCTCAGCTTGCCACGTTGTAAGGCAACCTCAGAGCGTGAAACACACGCCTGATAACTCTGCAGCTAAATTAATATGTAAGAAATGCAGTATTAAAAAGCGCCATAAAAGACTGATTTGTTGTTGAAAGCGTTGTCTAATGCATATTGTTGAAAGGATTCTTGTACGCAAAGAAGACAGGTTTCCTTGACATAAAGAATAGGCCTTGATCCCATAATTATTTTGGCAGGTGCTTAATTCCCAAAGTGTGAGTTATCCTATGAAATTCAATGCACATAGTGAAACAAAGGAGTGGGAAGGGAGGAGGAAGGGATTACATATGCTGAGAGAAAGGCAAGAGGGGCTCTCTGAACAAATGGGACTGAAAGGAGGATTGAAGGAGGAGAGGAAGGGCGATTGGCGGATGAGAGTAGGAAAGCAATTCAGATTTGAAGTTGAATCAGCAGTTGCTGACATGAATGACACTAACAGAAAGAATTTTGGAAAAGAATAGATATAAGGTAATAGATTTGTTCTCTTCAAAACATTCTGTGTGCAGGTAATAACATGTAGAGTTTGTTTATAATAACTTAAAGTGACATCTTTTGGTTTCAAAGTGAATTCATGGTCAGAAATAAGGAATACCACACTTACCTGTTTTTCTTTCTCTTTCCTTCTTTCTTGAAATTTATTTCTGGAAGTCATTAAAATTCAGATCCCATCACTTGTAACAAATGATGTGAAGTGTTAGGTACAGTACTCGGAATATATGTTTGTTAAAATGAAGGAAGAGACTCTTCCAACACTTTGGGATTTTATGAATGATTTACATCTGGTGCTAAAGTTCATAAATGAAACGTGGGAGAACCAGATGCTTCATTTCTTGACTGCATCGTGTCTGCACATACTGATGGTGAATTGAAAACAGGAATGTCTCATAAATCAAGAAAATCTATTTTTGTACTCTTGATTTCTATTCTGAACATCCATATAATACCCAAACAAAAGTGGTAAAATTGGTTCCTTGAGAAACCCTTTATGTTTAGCAACAGTGTGGACATGTTAATAAAAAAAAAGGGGGGGGGGAGAAAAAAGAGAACCCATTTTCCGAATAAAAAGTGCTCACTCAGAATGAGCAACTGTTCTTGGAGATCAACATTGAAGGCACTGCATTTAGCAAGAGAAAGACTGAATGGAACTTCTGGGCAAGCTCAGCCAGCCGTACAAAGAGCTGTGGTGTATAATAAGGTGACATTTCACAGCTTTTGGCATTGGGTGGAAATTTACTGACATGATAAATGAAGGCAGAATCTGGCCCACCGATTGAATAGGAAGATTGGAGCTCACAAGCACACGTTTGGAGAGACATGAGTGAAATTCAGATGTTTAATTTTTCCATCAATGTTTTGGAATGGTGCTCTTAACCTACCCTCTTTTCTTGTCAACATCTTCTTCTGGCCTAAGAGCTGTAAGCAATGCATCTCGTGATGTTTAGTTGCCACTAAAGCTTTTGTAAATAGGCTTTTAAAATATAATTTATTAAGTTATAATGAAAGAATAAGCACATGTCTGTCTAAAGGGGTTTTTAAATAGAACTAATAGGTTCCTACTTCCTTGATTTCATAGTATGTCTTTATACATACATTTAAAATTATTATATTACAATTCCAAAACTACCTGTGAGAAATGGCGGGGTGAGAATAACAAATTTGGATGAACAAGTTGTACCAAAGGGTTACCAAGTACCAGCTGACGCGTGGTAGTGCCCACCTGTGTCCTCTTAGCCTCCAACAAATGCACGGTAATTGGAGTGGGCTCAGCCCACAGTGCAGGTGTGTGAGGCTGACTTGACTCCCCCTGCAATGCTGAGGGGGGAACAGTGTGCATCCAGGCAATTCTTGCAGCTCAACAGCAACTTGTTACCTTGTGGGATCTTGCTTGTGTGTCTAAGCCCTGGATGTGCATACCTTGCTATTTCTGTTAACAATTGAAAACAAATATTTATTTAAATTTATTTGCACATCCTACACACAGATTGAGTGTAGGTGTGCTGACAGAAGGGAGATTTTAAGAAGGATTTCATAAAGGTGAAGGAAATGGCTTAGCAGCCAGGTTTCAAGGAGGCACTCCAAATGCAAGGAGCAACCCCACACCATGGAGGGCCTTGTGATGGTATCAGGGTATGCACTGCTGGCAGAGAAGGTAAAGCTTGTGAGCTGGGGGAGCTGACCTTGCTTTCAAAGGCAGGTAGGCAGATTGTATAAACACACCATTAGCTGATGTATCTGCTACTCCAATATTTCTCTTGTGGAAGCCAGTGGAAGTTTTGCCTTTTATTTCAATGAGAAGATCAAGCTATTCGAGGGGGAATATTCCATTTCATGCTGGGCATTGTACCCACTTTCAGGCTGAGGTGGAGTCCCTAGAAGTGACAGAAATGCTCTGTATTCCTCTTAGTTACTTTGCTGCTTAAAATCTGTCCCTAACTATTACAATTTGCTATATGTCATAAAACACAAAGGAAAGCACTGTTCACACCAAATATCAGAAAAGCGCTCTTTTCTCAACTGCAGAAGTAACAGAAATGATGTGTTCATTTTAAATTCCATTCATGTAGGCCCTAATAAAAGCTATTATAAAATACAATTGTGTGGAGACAAAAAGAGAGATAATATCACTATAGCTCAATATAAAATTTAAGTAATTAAGACATGAAAACTATTACACAATTTACTATGAATGCAATGTGAATAATAAAAGGTTTAACCATTTCAATCCTGTTTTGGTGGGTTTTTTTTAAATAGCATCTTTTGAAGATGTTTGAGGTTGAAATATTGAAATATAAAGATTTAAATTCCATATTATTTTAGAAGTTGAGCAGGGCTCAAAAGTAAGCTAGCTGGTTTTCCAAAGAAGTCTTGTACATATTTTTAGGTATTGGTGTAAACATGGCACTCTGCCACATAATGGGTTCTACATGAAAAATGTTAGTTTCGGGTGATTTTGATTGTGGTTGTAAATAAAACAGGACATACTGAGTGAACTGAGGAAATATTTCAACAATGCAAGCTAAGCAGCTGCATAATAGATATGAAATTGTGTAGGTAGACAGATGGGTCCCAAGATTAAAACAAAAGCATCCATAAGAGTACTGGAAAGAAAAGTATTTTTAAATAGGAAGTTCTTAACCTCTGCATTTTACTTTCACATGATTAACTACTGTGTTCTCTCCTCTGATGGGCTTCAGTAACCCTATTGGTAAATGGTTGAGAGGAAAGCTCACTGTAGCCTTTCTCTAGTTGAGTGACTATAAAAATTCAGTGTATTTAATAGACATTTAAATAGACATTTAAAGATACATTTATATATTATATATATAAATGTATATATAAAAATAGACATTAATAGACATTTAAAAGACATTATTTTCTTGTGCATTACCATATGCATGACAGTGCCTGCTAACACTTAGCAACATCTGCTCAATGATCCAGCCCTATCTTTTTACTTCATTCCAGTGTGATGATATGTGTTTGTTTCCAGCTCAAATTTGCGGCCAGCACTCGGGTTCAGCCGTGTCCAGGCTCTCCCCAGGGAGCAGCATTCCCTGGAGCAGCGGGAGCGTGCAGGTGGCTCAGCAGGTGGCACTCTTCCCCTTACATCGGCCGGAGCCTTGGTCCCAGGTGCCGCACGGGAGCTGGAGCAGGAGTTCTGCAGAAGTTACACGACAGAGCCTCGTCTTGCACTGCTGGGGTGCCAGGGACCAGCGGTTGCCATTGTCCAGTCTGGAATACATCCTACGCTGCATCAGTCTGGGTGGTTTGTGGCCCATCCTGGGCCTCTTTGCCACAGCAGAAACATCCATACCTGTCCTGCGCAGAGGAGAGAAGCAGGGACCATCTTTTAGCATCTGGACAACATTTAGACTCAGTATCCAGATCTCCCCAAAATCCTATATAGGGAATGGTAACAAGGTTTAGAGATCAGCAAGATGCAGCTCCACTGAGATCCACTGAGGTGTTTAGGATGGCATTTTCAAAAAAACCTCACTGGCCTCACTTGGTAAATTTGAGGAGAGCTTGTTTGCTAAGTCTTCAGAAGCTGATGATCTGCAGTTCCATTTATCATAATTTTGTAGTACTCAGACCTTCATCTGCCAGGTCCCAGGTGTCCCAAACTGGAGGCCTTCATTTATAAAATCCTAGTCTTCAATGTGCATTAATTTCTTGGCTGTAAAATGGAACTGCTAATACTTACATATTTTGGCTTCCAGATGTGTAGTAAGGGACGAAAATGTGATGTGCTAGGAAACAAAAGGTAAAAAAAAAAATTAATTGAGCATTGTGCTTATATTTGTTGTTTATGATGAAGAATCTAATTGTGAAATACATCTCCTGAACCTTTGTCTTCTCTCTTTTTTCCTACTGTCATGGCTTGTTTCAAACTGGGATGAATCCTCCCACACATCACAATGTATAAGCCAAATAATGATAAAAGGCAGTAATGATAAATTTGGCCCAATATATTTAATTTTTTTTAATTGGTTCATTTTGTAAATCACTATTTCTTCTTAAACTGCAGAATACATTCATCCAATAAAGTTATAGAAATGACTCAGATATTTCTATACTTTAGAATCAATCATTAAAACAAATAAATAGTGCAAGTTACACAGGTCAAGTCTTAGGATAGGCTTTATAGGAAGGAAGAGTTGCAGGTTTGTGGTTTTGTAGTCTTGCCAGTAACTCATCCCATACATAGTTTAATAATTTGAGATATAAATTATTCATGAACAATTTTTAGTAATCAGTGAATTAGCCACTTGCAATTAAAAAAAATTGACCCTCTCTTCTTGCATTTAATCTGAGTAAAGTCAGTGTCATTGCTGTGTGATTGGGTCTCATCTATTTTTATCTGTTGTAGCAGCTGTTTCAATCCAAAATTGACAAAACCACCCTAGAAACCTTAAAAAACGGTAAGTCATATATACATACATACATGCATACACACACACACACATGTATATATATATATATGACCCTTTACTCCATGTAGAAAGACAATGCAAGCCATCCAAAAGAAGAGCAAACCTTTAGTCCTGTGCATTGGGTCTGGCTGAGCTGCAGTTATTTTTCCCCGTAGCAGCATTCACAGCTCAAAAAGTGGTAACACAGCAGTGTTTTGGCTACTGCTGAGGAGTGCTCCAGCAGCATCAATGCTGTCTCTGCAAAATTCCAACACCAACCCCTGACACCCTCTTCCTGTAGTCTGGGAGTGGGAAAGATCTTGGGAGGTGACAGTTTGGACAGCTGAACCAAACTGATCAAAGGGATACTCCATACAATATGGTGTCTGCTCAGCAATAAAGGCTGATAAGGAGGAGGAGAAGAGGTGGGCATTTCTTATTTATGAAATTTGTGTTCTAGAGTAAGCACCACACATACTGAAGCCCTGCTTCCCAGGAAGTTGCTGGACAGACCTTGCTTTCTGGAAGTAGATTGCAATTTTTTTTTCCTTGCTTCTGCATTCTCAACCTTTTCTCTTGCTTGGTTAAACTGTGTTTATCTTGATAGCAAGGGTTATTTTTATTCTTATTTTTCCCTGCCTACCTCACCAAGAAGCAGAGTGATAAAGAAGCTTGGTGGGCAACTGGCATCCAGCCAAGGTCAACCTACCACACAGCCACCAGAAATATCTAGAATGCCAGATCATATACACCAAGTATTTTGACACCTCTACTTGAAAAAGTAATGCCGTTTAACAGTAGATGACTCTTCTGTCCCTTTAACAAATATAGCCTGAAAGAAAACAGTGACTTTAGAATGTGAATTCTAAGAATTAAAAAATTTCAAAGAATTAAAAGATATTCTTTGAAGGTGTTTATGAGACAGTAACATGGATGATGTCAAATATCATGTTCTCCATTTTGCCATGACTGCTTTGTTCCAGTGCCTCATTTTTTTCATCCGGCACAAACTGCTGACAGAATGTCAGTGTAATAGGAAAGGACATAATTTGGAACAGTTATTAATATAAAAACCAACCCTGTCAGAAGAGAGTTAGCCATCCAAATGGATAACTTCAACAAGACACAATTAAAGTTGCATTATTTCCCTCCCTGAAGCTTAGAAAGAGGATAAATTTGCCTTGTGTTTACCTTTTTTCACTTTGGCACTGAAATAGTTAACACTTTTAATTTTTTTAAAGCAGTTGTACCATCTTATATACCATACCTTTGATTTCTTCTTATCTTCATAGTTACTACACTGTAAATTCTTGTTTGTTCATATAGATTGCATTGTAGAAAAGATAGTAACAAAAGGCCCTATGTTACCTTCTGTATTAGATAGATGTGGGAGGTAGCATATAGACATGAGGAGTGTGCACTGAGACATTGAAGGCATTGTTTAGAGAGAGATTGAAGAACAGAAAGACAATTTAAAATGAAAAAAAAAAACAACTTATGAGGACAAGATTTCATAGAGAAAGGATGGCAGGTTATGTGAAAACCTGTTGAGATGTCACAGGGAAATGTAAGAAGATTCAGACCCTGGAATTTGACTAGAAGAAGAAAAGAACTACCTTTAAGAGAAGTTTCAGTTAAGTTTCAGTGGAGTACAGACTGAAAATCTGATTTAATACGTTCAAGAAGTAGGCTACAAGAGATTAATTCAGCAGGAAATTGTAGATGATGTAGACAGATAGAAATTCAATAAGCTTGGCAAGAGAGTGAAAAGCAGTCTGGGTCCTAATGGCAGAAATATATGTGAAGAAGCATGGACATACTAAGGGTAAAAGAGACTTCTGCCCATATATTTCATCACAATTACCATAAAACAGTGTAATAGAATCTAGTAAGAACTGATTACACTCCTGTCAAAATTTTCATTATAGAACTCATTTATGACCTGGCCTTTCCCTTAAAATTTGTCTTCTGGAAATTCTGAAAAAAAATTATCTTAATTTTCTACTAAGTTTATTAATTAAGATGATTAAAAAGTTTGTTCTTACTGCTGGGTAAAATAATTTTTTACCATCTATAGTAATTAATTCTTAAAATGATAGGAAAATATTTTGCAAATTTTTTTTTATTTTTTACTAAACCTATAAAGGCAAAACTTTTCCCCCAGTCATCATTTTAAAGTGGTAAATAAGAATTTAATGTATTTAAAAGATAAAATGAAATTCAAATACACCACAACATAAAATATTCATCTTGTTATTCTCAAGCATACACATCTCAGTTATTAAAAAGAAACCATTTCTATTAATATACTTGTAACCATGCATTGCCTAACCTGGCCCTGATATGCTGGAATGGGAATATATATGATGGTTATCAGTGGATGATTTTGAGAACCTTATTAGGGAGAAAAAAATATGATTTTGGCCAGCAACATCATGCTAGCTCCACCTGGACAACTTGTTCACTTTCAAGCCTGACAAAGTGCCATATTGTTTTCTGTGTCCAGCCAGCTTAAAACTAGAATCTGGGAGCTTATGCCCTGTGTTTATAAGATAGTGAGCCAGCATTCAAGGTAAGAATTCACATTATGCGTACCACAGTGTGCTGTGACAGTGCTAAAAGTCTTGAGCTGGTTCATTCTCTAATAATTTTGGGTTTGTGCAAAAGTTAGTCACAGAAGTGAAATTTGTGCAGACAAACCCCTCCCCACTTTGCTCAGCCTTATATATGACATGATCAGCTTTCCTTCCTGAGATTTTCCTGGTGTTTCTTTTTGGTTTGCCTGTCTTTGTTATTTTTTCTCTAATTGACATATTCAAAGCAGAGCCTAAGAATGCAAAGATTATCCACTTCCAAAATCTTCTCTCTGTGGACAGATCCACAGAGCATCTACGGATGGATGACAGCTTACTGTTAATTTTAATTATAGTAAAGTGTAAATCTACTGACTGTGAGTAGGGAAATTGGGAACTTGTTTCCCTATAAACTTTCTCAAGTGTCTTCTGGAGGCACAGTGTCTCTCCAACCACCTTGGGGAGATGGGGATGCTTCACTAGCAATCTCTGAAAATGAAAAACAAAAAAATAATCCTAATGCATGTGGCAGAAGGTATATGTTTTAATGTAAATTAAACTAAAAGTTCTCAGGCTCAACTGCCTGAAGTGTTTAGGAGTTAGCTGATGGTGTATAATAGCTGCTCAGCCTTTTTCTTGCTTCTCGGTGGAGGCAGCATTGATTGGCTGGGCTGATTATAGCCCTGCACATCAAAAAGGTGCAAGTTGTTCTTAACACTAGAAAATCGGCTCTTGCATGTACAGGCTTAATGCATGATAAGCTATATGGTGTAGACATAAATTTTGTGTGCTTGAAATTGAAGTGAACTTTGCTTGTATCTGTGTAGATATGGCCAGTAGCTGTTAGAGTCTGTTGCAGCTCATATTTATTGCTTGTAGTTAAAGTAAAAATCAGTGCCATGTGATTTTATTCAATTCAGGGAAAAAAACTAATTGTCCTTCTGCCAAAGTTTAAGTGCTACATTTTTTCATTAGAATTTAACAAATGTTCATCTTAAAATAGACTGACAATGGGTCAAACTGTTCCACTTTATCTGTTATGAACTTAAAATTTATCAAAGCTAGTACTTGCTCCTTCCAAAGCAATTTGTATTTTCACTCCTGTATTTAACTATCAAATTCTCATTTACAACTACTGTTTAATAGCCACAACATCCTAAAATATTTGAAAAAGATCACTGCAACAGCCTTCATCTTTCACCTGCCTCACCCAATGTGTTATGTAGATGTTTTAGGGCATTAGTATTTCTTATAAGTCTTTAATGCAGAAATACAGTATTTTAGGGAATATTCTTGAAGAAGACAGCTGCTACCTTGTCCAAGTTTTGCTATCCCTCTTTATCTTAGCCAGCCATGACCATTCCACGAACGGGCATGATTCAAAGCCAGTTTGGAGTGTAAGCTAAATCTTCCTTCTCTCTTTAGATTTGTATTCTACTTCATCATTTGCAGACCCACATCTTGAATAGGGACTTTTCTTGCTGTCGTAATATAACTAATGGTAATCTTGAGGAGGTAGGTGCGATCCAGTATGAGAAAGGGTATCTTAATCTTGCCCTCTCTTGGTAAAGTATATTAAATCCAGGATTTAAAAAGTAGACTAAGCATTGATGGGATTAAATGTATTACATATCTTTATGGAAGACACATTTATTCTTTCGTGTTCAGTGCTAAGTCCCATGTTGAACTAAATCCAAAAATGAGATGTAGATTCTGGCATATCTTAAAATGTCGAACCAGATCTCTTGGTTCTTGCTTTGATGTGGCAATATTCTTTTAGTGCCTGAACAACATCTTGGGTAGAGGTGAAAATGTAACACAGAGCCTTTTAATTTCATTGTGTTATTTATAACAATTATCTAAATCAAATTAGAAGTAAATGGCTACTAATCTTTGTCTGTATGTGTATGAGTGCCCAACAATTCCTAAATACCACTAGGAAATTAGAGTAATTTTGATATTAAAATGATTACTACTATTTTTTTAATAAACTGATGCGACTTTAGAAGTCTGCCCCTGATATCTTTCATGATTTAGACATCACACAAGCTGTAATTGTGCTATTAAAGGAAAGAGAGCTAATCTTTTTGCATTTGAAGTAAGCCCTCATCATCAGACCCGACAAAGCCAGACAGATCAAAAAAGAGTAAAAAAGAGCATTTAAGGAAATTAGTACAAGTGTCAGTTAAAAGGTAAAAATTAATGCACTTATTATTGAAATACAGTTGAAACCTGCGTTCTTTTCATTTCTTTGATATTGCTAAAGCATAAAACATTCAATTAACTTTCCATTGTGTTTGTGGGGTAGCAGGGAAAGGCAAACCATTGTCAGTGAAGTGTTAGGTGTGTAGGTGGTGTGTGCAAGGCAAAAATGATTAGGTACGAGAGGCGGGTAGAGCAAAGGCTTTTAGTTTGCAGTCGACAAAGACAGTGAACTCCTTTACTCTGTTCCAGAGCAATGTTCTTGCATGTATACTTCTTTTCCTAAAGATACAGTGCTGAGCCTCTGAGAAGGTAGCATGCATTCCTTTCATCCTCACTGGGGAGTATTTCTTTTCCTGATTATTATTATCTACATCATTAAAACCTGCATGGTTTTGCACCTCTTTCCTAATAAAAAGTGAATACGGATAAATTGATAATATTTTGGACCATTGAATAATAGTACTTTGCAATATAAGTGAAATAGATACATTTAATTCATACTTAACCTCAACCATAAATATGAATTCCCATGGCTGTATTCTTTTATTCTTTGAAAGCTATAGCTAAGAGTGTTGATTTGTAAAAACTGATTTAGGATATTTCAAAATAGATCCTTGATTTACAGCTGTTATATATTGGCAACACTGAAGCAGCAAATAATTTGTAGTAAGGCAGTAGTTTTTCCTATCCTTTGTGCTGTTTAAAGTGAAAGCANTTTTTTTTTTTTTGTAATGAGGGCAGTGGAACCATGTAAAATATGTAGAGGTAAAATTATTAAAAATCACACAAAACAGGAATCCCTTGAACCCATTCAGCTGGCTTGTTAACTAAACTTTCCTAATATATTGATGGACATGTTTTCTCTCTTCTTCCACTATCCCTATATTTTATATTGATTTTAGTAATATTAAGACTACGCTGTAATGTTCAATATGCTTTAATTAAAAGAAGTATTTTCTAATTGGCATAAAATATATGTGTGATTATTTTTCCATGTATTTATGATTTTTCAATAAGAGAACAGCTGCTAAATATTTTCTTACATGCTGATTTCACTTAATCAGCATTCTTCTTAATGTAAGCAAGAAAAGTTAAGAATTGTGTTTTACAAATATGTTCCATGAAAACATCAGCATGATGACAAAGTCATGCCCTTTGGGGTACAAATGAGCAGATTTACCACAAAACATATCCATATAGATAGGAGATAAATCTTACTTTAAAAATCCCTTGCAATATTGAGCACCTTCTAAGCCAAATGTGTACTAGCACTTAAAGAAAATATTACCAGTTTTAACACCCAAACTCTCTTGATGTTTTGATTACTATTCCTATTAATATGCACATGATAGAAGTTAATGCCACACTGACAGATTTAATGCTTTGTAAATGTGCTGAATTAAACTAGAAAGGTAAAAGCAGCCATTACCCTAAGACCTAAAAGAGAGACACTAATCAGCTGTCTTTTTTCCTCCTATCCTTTTTAGAGATGACTGGGAATACAGGTTTTATTTAAAATGCAAGGCTGGAAAAAGCTTAGCCACAGGAAAAAGAAAAGGTCTTGACCCTTAGATATTGATCCCATTCTATTGATTACAAGAGATGGGGGTGGTGGGACTTTTAGAAAATGTAATCCTAAAAAAGACACAAAGCAGATTTGGGTAAAAATTAGACTGAACTTTGTTATTTACAAGACTAAAGATCTCTAGAATTAAAGATGATGTGGGTGGAGATAAGGGCACACGTGGACTCCAGAGCTGATGTTCAGACCTCATAGAAGCCAAAAGTCCTTGCCTTCCCTGGCAGGGGTATTCTATCAATAGACTATATTGTGAATGGATGCTATGATATCTGGCAAGGCTGGGATCCATATTTCCTGCTAAATTCTGCTGCTACTATGGGCAAAGACATGCTGAACAAGAGATCGAGAAGAAAAAGGGCCCCCAGCCTGTGGCTCAGACTGTGGCCTTTTCAGGAGAAAAGGTAACAAACAAGGTTAAAACCTTGTGTCTTATACTGAACTTTGGGAGTCAAGTGGAAAACTGGAAGTTTCAGGGGCAAGCAGAAAGGAAGACTGTTTAGTGTGTTATTACCCAAAAGAGGCTTTTAAAAAGCTCTCAAAATCCTAGGACAAGTAAGCCCACACAGTACAACTTCTCTGAGAAGCATTAAATCTACATGACTCCTGAAGTGTCTTATTTACTTGAGCAAAAGGCTCCATAATTCTTATTGTCAAAGAACTGAAGCATTTCTGTAGATTAGTGGGAGGAAGAACTGCTCCCTTGTAATGTGCCAGGGCCACAAAGAATACACTATAGATACGCTGACAAATGGAAACATAAAATAAACACAGAAAAATGTGTAATCCCAAACAGTAATATATATTTTAACCGAAACTACTGCTCTACTTTCAGTGTGTCTACTTAGCTTTTCCACATTGCCTAGCTCAGGCTGCTGAGAGGAGTTTCCCCATGCTTTTCCCAAGGGAGCACAAAGTGTGCTAGTTTCTCTGCATAAGTGTCTTATAGACCTGTGGAATTCTGCAGGTAGACTCTCTTAAAAAATATTTAAACTATACAATATTTGTTGAGGACTTCTAATCAACAAATTCTAACCTGCTAAATGGGCATGGGATATTCTAGGACCCATTGGGTGACATGCTGTTCTCCCCTGCTTCATATGATACCCCCATTATCTTTTGGGATTCTCTGCAGGTATCTTCTCCTCTGCACAAAGCTTCTGCCACCAACATTGCTTCTATGTGCCATTTGATCTGTCCAGAGAGGAGGTCACAAAGTGAAAGTCAGTGAAACAAGGGTGAAATACTCTCTTCAGGTGAGATAGGGCTAAAAATGATGCATATAAAATATGTTTCAGCTTTAGCAATCTGTAACAACATTTAGCAGCAATCACGGATCTGGGCAGTCAGTATTTTGAGGTGGCAACCACACAGGAGCTGGGCACATGTGACCTGGAACAGCATGTTGCTTTGCATGGGGTGGTTGAATACTGCTAAAAAATAGGGTAGCTCAGTCTCAGCTGGTAACACAGTGTAACCTTGTTATACTGCTGATAGTGATCCACTGTCTCAGATCTCTCTATACACCCTTCCAATGTGCCAGGTAGAAAAAAATACCCTAGACTATCATGCTAAGTAGCCTGTTCTCATTACAGTGTGCCTTCACCACAGCTCCCATTTAGTTTTTAGTCTAAGGACAAGTCTGGAAAACATGTTCTCACATAGGTATTTAGTTAGAAAGATATCCTGAATTTTAAAAGCCAAATCTCTGTCCAAATTATTGTCCTCTAGAGTTTTTATTATCTGCAGTATCATCTGCTAATTCTTCTATCAGTGATCCACTTGACAGTGAAGTGTTAGTGCTAACAAACAAGCAAAGAAAATCTTGCTATAGAATCAAAGATGAAATCAAATTACTTAAAGATTATATTTTTAAATCAGCATTTATTTTTACCTGGTTTCTTTCTCATCAAAAGAAATATATGAAATTTTAAAATACTCAGAATTTCCTTTATATAACAGATTAAAAAATAGGACTTTTTTTTTTGTGTGCTCCTATTAAATTAGAACATTCAAAACAGCTGATTTCATCAATAATAAACTCCCTTTGCAGCAGTTAGTGGCAAAAAATGTTTCTTAAGGGAAGTAAATATATACTCACATATATATAAACTTTCTCAGTGCTCTTTATGAAACTCAGCAACTCATACAAACGAAAGTGGCAAATTAGACAATGCACAGTATAATAACAGATATCAATATTTTTCTTTAACCTGTCTTTTTAAGATCTAAGATGTGAAAAGTGTAAAAGTCCTAATGTGAATTCTGGAGCTACAGAATTGGTTTGGGCTTTACTTTATTGTTGAGTTTTGGCTGCCTTGTCTTACCCACATGCAGCCTGGTCTCTGCAGCATAGCTGGGAAACGCAGCTTTGCTTCAGGTGTGAAACACACCAGTCCAAAGCTGTGAAGAACCTCTCGTTGTGTCACAGGAGCTGTGACTCCTCTAAAGTCACACTGGCTGAGCTGAGGGGCTGTGCAGGGGCAGCTTGGGCAGCTCTCACCTGTCTGGAACAAGATCATTTCCTTGCTTCAGAAGGGCATCATAAATACACAATCCATTAAAGGCAACAAGGTGCTTAGACATTACACCTATCCTTGAAGGGAGAAAGGAGGATGAGGCAGGGAAATGAAAGGCTGCTGCCACAGCAGCAGAAGCTCACAAGTGTTGTTGTAACACCAGTGGCTGGGAATACAGCCTAGCTGTATATCACAGACAGGAGTGGAGTTTTTAAGGGAACCATTCAATCTTCAGAGACAATTTACAGGCCTTCTGTTGCCAGGGCCTCAGCCACCCCTTTCCCATAATGTCCCCTGAAGCCTGGCCCTGCCTGTGGCCTTGTCCTTGCCTCTGTGAGCACCAGGTGTGGATGGCAGTGCTGGGGCTCAGATGCAGTGGCAGGGGGCTTCTCCACCCTATCAGCACTCAAGGTCACCTGTGTCCTCTCTCCCTTTTTTCATTCATTTATTTTACAGTCACCTGAGGCTGAGGAACCTCCATGTAGTCTGGATAAATACAAGTTTTCAGACCTCTGCTTCAGCAAAGTTCCAGTGCAGAAACCTGGGCTTCGGTGCCTGAACCCTGGAAGATAGAATCCGCATTTAAAAATCAGTAAATTAATGCTTGCAAAGATGCTGTATAAATCTGTACCTAATAAGTACAGTAGAAAGCTATTAGTTTAACCATCTAGCCTCCCTTATTGCTCTGCCACCCTTATGATAATAATGATGAGTAGAGTGGCAAAAGAAATTGAGCCATTTTGCCTACTGAGATGCACTGAAGGAGCTGATACTTCTGTAGGAATGGAAAGAAAGAAGGTAACTTTTTCCTGTGAAAAGAAATGGGCAGGGAGTGAAACTAGCATTTACTATATGAATATATTATTCTAGTGAAGTTCATTATTTTCTGTTTCTGGGTGGAGGAGGAAGCTAATCTTTCAATTACTGTTTGCTCTGCACAGGCAGACAAAGTTCTGTTTGGGGGGAGGACCAGTTAATTTGATATATTTTTCACCTACAAAAAGTGTAGGGCAAAAAGAATTATAAATTCACTATAAAGTTAATATTAGGCAATTTAATTTTTTTTTAAAGTGATAGAAATGAAGACAGAGAAACAAAGGAGATACTGAAGGAGAACTCATGTTTGGAGAGTTAATTCACAGAGAAGACAGAATTATATGCATGGAAGATAAGTTCTGCTAAAGGATCAGGTGTTTCTGAGCCTTGTTCCTCTCCAAATGCATTGTGTTACACACCAGATGCATAAAGTTCAAAAGAAGAGGTACATAAAACTCTATGATTTTATTAGATAGTTCTCTGCTAAAAAAAAGTAGAAGTAACACCAGTATTACAGTGACAACAGGATGAGCCTTTTGATTCTATTGTTTGAGGGTACTGGCCTAAGATTTCATATCACAACCTAGGGCCTCTCATGCCACTTACCTGTGAGGGCTGGAAATTCAGGTTCCAGGTATCCATGCATTTACAAGTATGCAGGTGGATCTGTGCAAAGGCAGACACTTGGATGCATCATATTGTGAAATCACTGTGGTCTACCCATGTCCAAGAGTTGTGGATTTGCTACAGGATTTCAGAATGTATATTTTCAATATTTAAGTGTCAGCCAGGGGCTGCTATACGTTTTCTGTTCACCCATCCTGCCCAGCCTTACAGACACACTAATTTATGTCCTGATCCATGCTCTAGGAATTAGTGTCATGGCACTGAATAAGATTGTAAAGAATTTTTTTTTTAACCTCTGCATGTTCAAGGTACTTATCTTGTTGCATGAATATGGATGATAGTTTCCTATGAATATGGAAAAGACTAGGGAGGGATGGGTCAGTGTTTAACTGCTCTTAACCTTTCCACCAAGATGACCTTACCAGAATATGATGCATAGGAGGGGTCAGACATAGCTGATTTTGTGTTAGAATGCCATTAGTAATTTTTTGCCACATATGTTTGCCCTAAAGCCTTGTTTGCCACCTATATAATTATTAGAAGACTCTTATCATTGTATTTGAAATTCTAAGTTGACACTTATGTCATAGTACTATGGCACGGTATTATGTTTAATTTCTCTTTTGTTAGTCTCATTTAATGTACTGAGGAATTATGTACAAAAGAAGATCCCACACACTACTTTTCCTTACCATTACCAGCTCTGTATTCCTCCCCTAGCTGTTAGAAACATCAGTTTAATTAAAAAAAAAGAAGAAAAAATATATAGAGAGATTTGCATGCTCAAAATATAAGGTGTATAAACACCTCATTTCATGTGTTTTATCAAGGAAGTAATAAGACATTGATATTTTCCTGATAGGTAAAACTAATAACCCTGTGGTATTACAGGATGATGATACCAGATTAATTGTGATTTTGTGCACTATGTCAGTCTGAGCTGTTTGGCACAAATTAAGTTCACTTGATCCCTGTGCAGAGCAAACAGTAATTGAAAGATTAGCTTCCTCCTCCACCCTGGCAAACTTACTCGGGTGTTTCCTGAAGTGCTCCCTTTTATCCCAGAACTCATGTGTGAGGTTCCTCTGGATGAAAACTCATGAGAAGGTTTTAAATAGCACATGACTGGGCTTACCTTGGAGTGGAAAATCCTGATGCAGCCATGAAATTGTTGTCTGTGGACAGGGTCACACTGTGTGGAATTGGAATAGGAAGACCCTTTGGGCTCTTCAGGTGATGTTTAGGTCTCCATATGGTTGTACCTGTCTCTTGTGAAATCTTGAAAATTCACGTCAGCATTTGGTGCCCATGGGGAGGATGGTTTGGGTTGCTTTCCCATAAGGCTGCAGAGTTGAAAATGTATCATGTTCCTAGATTTTTTAAAAAAAATTATTTATTATTATTTTCACAGTTTCTAATGGAGTTTTTCGAAGCAGAGGAATGTAATAAGAAGTCACAAAGTAGCAGCACTATTCAGCCACTATATAAGGGGTGGAAATGAACTTTTTCTTACTAGTTACTTTATACTTAACTAAATATTTTGGAACAGTTGAAAATTCTCATCCATTTGCTGCAGATTGCTATCTTGATTATCTGTTCCAATTTGAAGTAGTTTTATAATGGCAACAATCCTGGTCTACTGTTCTTCATCTGCCATTTTCTAAACACCTAAGTTTTGCAACAAATTTGTCAAACTGTGGATATTTTGCACTCCTTTCAATGACTGAAAACTGATGTACCACAAACATAAGCTAGTTTTCCAGAGAAGATGAGTAAGCACAGAAAGGTCTGATCAGTTTATTAGGCCCATGTGATTAAGGTGTGCCAATTTCTGTAGCCAAGAGCAATGAAAAGGAGGGGTTAGCTGCAGATGTGTGTCTCTCTGTTTCTAGCCTAATAGATGAGATTTCTAATTGTATTAAAGTAGCAGAATTTTACAGAAGTCTGGAGTGGAACTGAAATTTGCAGATTTAGATTCACAACAAGAATTTGTTTGCCTGTGAGAAATTATAAATATAGTGGACATAAATGGATACTTTTGGTAGCAATGTCTTTGAAGTCAAGTCCACATGTTTAAATAGCTGTGGTTAACAGGCTTGCAGGTCAAACAGAAGTATGGTTATATTGTATTTGCAGTAGTAGTAAGGTACTTAGCTCAGCATTGTTACTTTTATTTAAGCTATGCATTTCCAAGATAATTCAATTGAGATAATTTTGTCATTGTGTTAATTACTGTGGATATGTATTGCATAATACAGAATACCTTTTGAGTAAATTAAGTCCACACTGCTGGGACTTCTCTCTCCTATTCCACTTAAAGTTTTTCAGTTACTACATGGTATGCAGAGTAGACATATCCACAGTTGCTATCTTGCAGTTTATAGTTTAAACATGCAAAACAGGTAAAGAGTAGAGAAAAAGAGAATTTCCCATGATCTAAAATAAGCCAGGGATGATGTGCACAGGCTGCAGGATCTAGGCACTGCTCCATCCATATTGCTGTCCCTTTGGAAGAGCAGTTTAATACAGATTAAGATACTTACTCACACTTGCACAAAAGGGTTTTTTTTGTTGTTTTTTTTTTTTTTAATTATTATTGTAAAGTAAATGTCAGCTATTCCATCTGCCCCTCAAAATAACCATCATTAATTAGCTGATTTATTTTAGACATTGCAGCAGAGGTGGATTTTTAAGGATAGATTTCAAAGAAGCGAGGACAATCGCCTGACAGCTCAGTTCAGGGAGGGCACTCCATGTGTGAGGGGCAGGGTGGAGCTGTGTGTGAGAGAAGCTGACAAACAGCAGAGAAGATTGTTATTGTTGGTGGATTTGAAGGAAGAGTGTGAGTGTGTGTGTGAAAAAGAGAAAGAGAAATGCAATTAGAGACAGGAACAGACAAATAAAGAAGGGTGGAGTTTTGAAGAGCCTTGAAGCTGAGGACAAGAGGCATGAACTTGCTGTTTTGAAACCAGAAGGGATTGAAAGGGGGATGAGTGATGTGGTCAGAACATACAAGGACTATAACCCTCAAGCAGGGAAAAAAACCCCAAATTAATGGTGGGCTATTTCTTGATAAGCTCAGAAAGCACAAATTGACAGAACAACCTCTGCTTCCAAAACCTTTTAGAAGCTGAACAATTTTTGAGGAAGGAAAGAGAACAGAGATGGCATCCAAAATAGCACATTAAAAAAAAATCTGAGCAAGGGCATTTGCAGTGCTAAAGCAGAATGTTAATTGAAATCCTACTGTGCCAACAGGAACATTGGAAGGAGACCAGTCAGGATTAGACTAATTAAGATGTCTTTAAAAGAAAGGGAAAAAAATCTACTGAAAAACTGAACAGGTTGGATTGTATTAAAGAGGAATTTACCAAATGCACACAGAATACTTAAAGAATTTATAAAGTGTGTCCATCTTGCAAAACATGAGTTGAAGTAGACTGGAATGTTGATACAGAAAAAGAAAAGCTGTCTTCTGAGTATCTTTGGACCCTTGTGGTTGGGAATGTGCTCCAACACATTAGCTCCTTGTCCCCTGTATTTTTATTTTGAGGAGAGATGCCAATAGCTGCTTTAAGGAAGTTGATGGCTTCTGTATTTTAGTGGCTTTTTCTGACATAAAATACTTCCAATTCAGCACCCCTCTTCCCCTGTCATCACTTGCTCCCATTTGGCTTTGTGTGCCTGACTGTGGAAAGGGGCAAAGCGAGGTTTGTTCTTGAGCTGGAAAATGAAATTTATTTTCACTAAGGTAAGGATATTATCTAACATGATCTTGTCACAACTATGATAGGAAGCAGATGTCCTTCTTTCTGAGCTATCACACTACAGTGCTGTCAGGCAGCACAAAAGTGCTTATGTGGCAATAGAACATGGGCATAAAGACGGAGATAGTGTTTGAACTTGCCTTTGCTAGGACCAGCAGGACACACAGATTTGAGTCTGAGACCACAGGTAAAAACAATACTTGCTGGGCAGCTTCCACAGCTGGAGCTGATGTCCCACATCCAAGCCTCTTACAGCCCTGGGAAGACAACCATTGCTCCTGACATTACAGAGTGATAATGGCATTTGACAGAAGAAACCATGAATATTTTAATCCTTTAAAAGGAGTAAGGAGTATGTCTAGTGTTGAGTCAAGCTGTTTGAATTATTCAGTGTGAATAAGTGAGCCAATTTATTGGACCTTTTCCTTGTTCACAGATCACTCATAACCTCATCTTTCTTTCCATGGCCAGAGTTGCTTTTCTCAAGTTTTCTGCAAATAGTTTATACAAATGTCAGCCAATGGAACTTGTGATCTCTTTCCTTCAACCATTATTAGCTGTTAGCTTTGCATAATTTTCCAAAATATTACTTTTCAGTATTTGAATTTTAAAGTGGGGAAAAAATGAAATCGTGAATCTAAAATAAATCTATAACTGTACAAATATTGTTCCATACAAAATTTCAAATAGGTCTAGTTGTGCAAAATGCAGCTATTTTCTATATAATTACAAGAAAAAATAAGCTCTTAACTGACTGGTGGATTTTATTGGGGTTTGAATTGTGTAATAGCCCCGACAGGAACCTTCTCAGGACTGAGTGGTCAGAACCACTTTTGCTTAGCCCTGAAAATGTCTCAGCTATCCAGAAAAACATGGCATCTACACATGATATGTTCAGCAACAATTTTAAAAGCTGTCTGTGCATTTTATTGGAGCCAAACACTTGCAAATGCGATGAAGAGTGACTATAAATGGTACTAATATGGTTAAATCAAAAACAACCCTGAGGAGTATTTCAGAGTCTTGATTTTATACTGTTCAACTGTCTTGAGTTTTGCATTGGTATATTTACTTATTTACCAAAACCAAAGTCTTTCTACAAAAGTGCTCTCTGTAATGGTACTCCTGGGAGGTCTGCAGCTTATCTCACATTTGTACATATGTGAAGTCAACCCAAACAACTAAGTGTATGTAAAATCTGCATACTGATACAGGACCTTTTCCTAAAAGCTGATATGAAACTACACACAATAGGAAAGCCAGAATCTTTCTATAAAATTGCGCAGAGAGTAAATCCCATTCTAAGCCATTTATCTAACTAAAATGGAGTGTACAAGGTACTAAACTAGCCTGACAACCGGTATTTAGTGTAATGATTTATTTGCTCTTTGGCAAGCTCTAACCATTTACTATTAACTATTGCAGAGGAAAGGTAAGGTTATTATTACCTCATAAAGTAAATAGTGATACTTAACAAAACAGAACATCTGCCCCACTTATTAAAATATTTTGACAGATTTAAATTGGTTAACATTTAATCTCATTTGTAATTATGGAAAGCAATAGTATGTGTTCTGAAGGCATGAAAATAAATATTTTTGTGATTAGGAAACTTGTTATACTCCAACAATAATTTTTTTTCTCAGGGTTCTTTTCTTAATCTGAAAATAATGTAGACATTACTTTGGCATTCTTGTAAATACTGAGGCTACTTGGAACTAAGCCTACTAGTTTTAGATAGCTTAAAAACCCAACCCTTATTTATTTTACTGGCATATAAAAAAGGGAAATACAAAAACAGCTTTCTGTGCTTAGCAAAATAAGCTGATCTATGGGAATCTAAGGGGATAGGTCACAGTGTTTTCATGTTTTGAGAATAGAATCTGACTGCTTAACTATCAGATATTGAAAGACTACTGGATTTTCAAGGAGAGACTGAAATTCTTCTATTTGAATGTTTTAAGTGCTGAGGACAAAAACTGAATACTAACCCAGTAAAGGAAAATAATTTGTTTTCTTCCAGATCTGTTATTTGGTCCAGTCCACTACACGGCCACATGACCACAAGTGGGTTGTCCCAGGATGGGAGGCAGGAGCAGGCAGACAAAAATAGCCAGACCTTCCCTGTCTGTGATTCTGTTGATTCACACTTGACTGAAAAGACTTTGTAACTATGACTTAAGATGTTAAATCCAGAAATTTGAGCTAGGCTGTGCTTTTGTAACTTAGGTTGATGTTCCTCTCTGGTAAATGTAACTTAGGTTGATATACCTCTCAGGCAAAACTGCTCTGCAATTTTTCTGCCTTTCTTCCCCCAAGCTAAATATTTTTCTTGTCTATGTGGAAGTTTTTAGCAGTCAGGGTTTTTTTTCCTCTTAATACATTTGCATAATATTCAGCATAGCAAGGTCTGTTTCTCAGCTGAAGGTTATCTGTGTGGAACACAGTCTCAAAAAATTTGGATGTGACTTTCTGGAAGGGGAACTAGTCTGGTTTACACCAGCTTCATCATTACACATGGCAGAATGTCCGAAATCTCTCTGCTCATCAACTTTGTTTAATGTAGCACTTTTCCTACAACGCGTCAAAAGCATTTTAAAGAACAATAGCTACTGAGTTGAATAATCAATTATAGATAATAATACAGTGCAGCACAGATAGTACAAAGTATATAATTATAGTATTTGATTTGGTTCTGCTAGAAGTCAGTGGCAATTTAACATTCACATCATCAGTGGAAGCAGGAAGCCCAATGTAGAAAAATGCTCAGCGTATAGTTAGTTGTGAAGTCTGTCTCAGCTATTCAAATGTCCTGTAAAATTTCAGCTTAAGATGGATTGTTTTATGTTGAGTCATTTCTCAACGATGATCTAGAGCAGTTTAAGGTAATATTGGTTTATCCTTTTTCATAAACTTTTTTTTTCATATCCTTTTACATAAACTTTTTCAGTTTATGTATTGACTTTATGACATCTCTGTGGGTTGTACCTATATTTAAAATATAATCTAAGGTCTGTCACTACAACTTGGAATTTAATTTATTTGGTGGACTTTACTAGTTCTTCTAGAAAAAAATATTCCGAAGTAAATTGCAATTTTATCACCATTTCTTACATTCCTAGAAATTAATGAAAGCAGCTTTTCCTGAGGAGTCCTCCCCATCCTTTTCTTTTAACCTGAAACTTACAACTAATCCTAATATACAGAAATGTAAAATATCTAGCTTAGTTGTGACTGGTGATGTGATTTTCATGGCCTTGTTTGTACTTAAGATGGATAAATGAAGGCCTTTCAATCTGCTTTCTGCTGCAAGCATTTTGGAATTTTTTTTTAATTGTATTGCAGTGAATTGTTGAACATAGAGGCTGAAGATCCACTGTCCCCAAAAATTTGAGCTAATAAATCTTGATTGCATGACTGCTCTGAGAAGGGGTCTGGAGGGTGTTTATATCTAGATTTAAGTGAGTATTCATAGGAATTTTTTCATTATTCTCTCCACACTGTTAATGAGTTTTCAGAGTATTGTCTGAGAGTCTTTCCCTTCTGTGTGTTCTTTGTGCCATTCTGGTTTTTTATGTCTGTTTTTGTATTCCATGCATATTTTTTTAGTCTACCTTGATTTAGTTCAAACATCTAACTGCTCTCTTTGACCTTTCTGACAAGATCATGGGACTAAAAGCAGTAGGACCAATTATAATAGACAGGCTGAGACCCATAAATTGTACATATTCCATCAAATTTTTCCTAATCTCCAGATTAGTTCCCCAAGTCTTGATTCCATCTTTGCCTGAATGAGGTTTCGAGTATTTCTTTCTTTGTTTTAGCCTGAAGCTAACTCAGAACCCTAAAGCATAACTTTTAAAAAAAATAAATAACATCTTTTTCATAAATTTAATTTATTTTACATACAAGTTGTTGGGTTTTTTGTTAAGCTAGGCCTAGCATAAGCATATAAGTGCATATACTGAGTGCTGTGTTTAGCTCTGTGACCCCCAGCACAAGAAGAAGGCGATCCTGTTGGAGTGAGTCCAGAGGAGGGCCATGAAATCTAGAGCATCTCTCCTATGAAGACAGACTGAAAGAGCTGAAGTTGCTTGGCCAGGAGAGGAAAAGGCTCCAGGGAGAAATTAGTGCATCTTCCAGCACCCAAAGGAGGTCTACAAGAAAGGTGAAAACGGATTTTTTACAAGGCCATCTAATGATACTAATAGGGGTAGTGGCTTTAAACTGAGTCTAGATTTAGGTTAGAGATCAGAAAAAATTTACTGTGGGGATGGTGATGTATTGGAGCAGGTTTCCCAGCTAAGTTGTAGATGCCCCATCACTGGAAGCATTCAAGGTCTGGCTGGATGGGGCTCTGAGCAACCTGGTCTAGTGGAAGGTGTCCCTGATCATGGGAGGGTTTTTGGAACTAGATCTCTAAGCTTCTTTCCAACCTAAATAATGCTATGATTCTATGATATATTCTGTGAACTGCTTAGTTTGTTGCTTTGATTTTGTTTTCTTTTGTTTCTCTTATGTGTGAATTTAAGGTACTTTCTGTGTACGTGGATTTTGAAACTGCTTTAAACACCTCAATGATGTCAATGATACATCTCCTCTGCTTAAAGTGTGCTCTTATAATCAAGTTTTAATAGAGTGGTGGGTTAAGAACTTTGTTTGGTCAGCCATCTGGGAAGAGCAGAATCTGGCCTCAGTACAATACACAGAAATTTGGAGCTCTTACTATTTGCATTACAAGCTACAGGTCTACAGGTAATAAAAACTTCAAAACATTAACCCTTCTACTGCTCCTAAGCTATTAGTTAATTTTTCCTCCTTTTTTTAAAATTTTTTTTCCTTCAACACTTTTGTTTTTACAAGAAAAATAGATGTTCCCACCCTAAGTAATTGCCACCCTTCTTTTACAGCCTTACAGCTCCATAAGATGAGCCATTGTGCTAAATAATTAGCACGTGCCATTCAGAATATTACAAGAATTATATGCAACATTGAGCAGGAACTACACACTGACAAAGAACCCTATTTGCTCTGAAGTTGCACTAAACAGAAATTAGGTATTAGCAACAGGTGCATTTAAAACAAGTTATTAATTGTTAAGGGAAAAAAAAAGAGAGAGAACAGTGTCCTATTCAACCATTAATACAGTAAAGCATTTTAAAGTTTGCCGTGGTTTGAACCATAACCTCTTTGAAAATATCCTTTGTTCATTTTCATACACAAACATTAATCCTATGCTTGAACACAAAAATGCTTTTACATTAAAACTACATTGTGATTTATAATTTATTAAGTAATTGTGGCTGAGATGTTATTGGAAAGAAAGAAAACAACTATATTTAAATGCCAGGCTCTAAGGGAATATAATATATAGAATTTTTTTTAATAAGGAAGACAAAATATTTTCTTTCTAGCATGTCACTAATTAATACAGATTTTCTTTTTGATAAACTTATTTTTAATGGAATTTTGTGTTTTGTGATGAGCTGTACTACAGTATCCTGGAGGCCCTGGAGATTATATTCTCTGCTTAAATAGTGTGCAAAAGATATTGCAAAATATAACCTTACATTGCCCAGCTAACTTCGTAGGTTAAACTTACTAGAAGATTTCTACAGGGTGTATCTTTCTTGTGGATTCTAGTTGAAGATGGGCACTGAGCCATACAGATTGAAGTAATTTTGACATTTGGAAACAGAAGTCAATGCACCGAGGAAACTAAGATGATTGGAAAGGTCTCTGAGGAAGTAAAGTAGCAGATGAACAAAGAGATTTTACATTTCAGTTTTGGGATTAGGTGCTTAAGCACCAGTTTTATGGCACTGGAAATACTGACAGAGATTTTAAAAAGAAATTTAGGCCTTTTTGTGTGTCCAGATCCTCTAGCCATTCCTGCCTGTACAGAGCATAGGACTTGGCTAAGGCAGTTTCAGCTGAATCCTGGGATCTCCAGAACATCCTTGCAGCAGAAATGCACCTCCAAGTTTCCCTTGGCATTCCCAGCACAAGTTATTACTGGGAGGTGAGGACTGGCTTCAAAATGTCTCAAGGAAAGACCCTAGGCCTTATTTACTTTGAAGTCATTTCCTGTGTTCTTCTCCCTCCTTAGCAGCCTCCAGCCTCAATTTGTATCCAATGCCAGTTTATTCCATAGACTCTTTCTTGCTCTTCCAGTAGGCTTAGCATTTGTTCAATCTGTATTTGAACTGACTGTATTTGCATTGTCCTGCAGGCTGTGAGACATATGGTCCATTGAGAGCACAGGAGGGAGAGTCCTGGAGCCAGCTTTGTGTTCAGAGCCACTTCAAAAATTTTCAGTTCTGTAGGCAAAATTTAAAGGGATAAGGAACCATAGTCCCAGTTGGATTTTTCTTTAGCCAGGAGAAGTAACAGTAAGACAGGGAGCAGAAGTCTGGACAATCATGCTTGCTGCTTCTGGAAGGAGGGGAGGACACATAGGGGATGGCTGACCAGCAGCAGCCTTTTCTCTCCCCCTGTACTACAGAACCTGACTTTTACACATTTTGAGGCAGTCCTCGAAGCTAACTGGTGTGGATTCCAGGGATCTGGCTAAAGCAAATAAAAACCAAAACCAAAAAACCCAACCTGCCCTGCCAAAAAAAAAAAAAAAAAAAAAACCAAAAAAAAAAAAAAAAAAAAAAAAAACCCCCCAAAACCCCACCAAA